>JAZDUH010000388.1:1020000-1215000 GCA_036419115.1 Scarus forsteni
TACACCCGCAACACAATGGGCCAAGGCCGTTTAAGCAGTCTAGCTCTGCTGGCCATTGAGAGAACACCGGTAAAATCCCTGGAATAGACACCTAGTTGGTACGATAGGGTAACGGATAATTTTCTTGAAAAGGAACGGAGGGTAGAATTTACATTTAAATAAATAAACAAATTTATGATGATGTAGGCCGGAAAAAATTGAGCTTCCCCTCCTTGACTGACCAGCAACCGCCACTGAAATATATATATATATATATATATATATATATATATATATATATATATATATATATATATATATATATATATATTTGTAATCATGGAGGCTTTTATTTTGATGGGTGAAAAACACAAGTTTGCGCTTTTCTGGGACAAAAGAAATTACAGTGATAGCAGTACATTCTAAAGATGGTTGGGTAATAAAATATGAGGCCCTAATTACAGTCAAAGACATAATCTCAGTCTCACAATAATCTTGATTATTTTGCATTATGTAAGCAAAACTGAAAACACTAATTATAATTTGTGTTTAAATTTCCCCCCCTTGTCTGAGAAATTAAAGTGTTCAGTTTGTGCTCAAGGGAAACTGAAGAATACGTTTTTTTTCTCCATTTTAATGATTCAAAAAAAATACGCCTATGCATTTAGTCGTTATGCCTTCCAATTTTTCATGTGTTGAATATGGAAACATTGTGACAGATATAACTAAGTGATAACAGGATTCAGTGCAAAATTATAAAGATTAACCAGAGTTATGACTGATAGTGTCAAAATTTATGTAAGTGAAATTTAGAATAAATATCAATGTACATGTAACACCAAAAACATACTAAATAAATTGTGTCAATCTTGTGTCAGTGTTTCTGCTCTTTGTTTCATAATTATTTAAAACAAAAATTGTCAAGCTGTTGATTGAGACTTAAAAATTGAATACTGACAGTCTTGATGTTTGGTTGTCTAGCTCCTCAATAATGTGATGTCACTCTTTAACCATGTGTGACTTTTAGTTCTCTGTGTGTTTCTCAGATGAGATTCTGTATGAAGTTTGGCGTGTTTGTCATGTTGGCTGAAAATGTTCTGAGTTGTAGATGGAAGGTAGTCATTGTTAGTATTTTAGTAATGTACTTATTTTACTTTTTTAATTATGGGGTTTTACCCCTTTGCTTTAATAGAAAAAATATTGAATATCTTAAAAACAGGATGTTTGTCCTACTCTGGGCTTTACCAAAACTCCTTAAACTGTGCCGTTAGTAATTCTGTGAACGCGGTTGTTGAGTCCATATTTCCAGTGCAGCCTTTTCACTTTCAAACTGTCGATACAGCCTGACTGCTGTGTCCCTTTGCAGAAACAGACCAATGCAGCGTAGCTGCTCTCTGGCTTGAGACAGCAGATGAAGCCAGGAAAACACACCATGTCAGAGAGCCTGTAGGATTCATTAACCCTGGCTTTTAAATCACGATTAACCGTGACACCATGTAATCGCTGGGCTGTGGATGTTTTTTCTGAAGTGAGGGACAGCTAAATCCCAGGGTTGTATAGGTCATTTTCACACCTACATCTTGGTTGTTTTGTTCTGATTCAGTTAAAAAGACTACAAATTTGCATGTTTCCTTTGGATCGACTTGTGTTCACAGGGTAGTGTTTTGAAGCAGGCAGAGTCGAGACTGAAGGTCCTTACCTCAATATGGCATGGCCAGCGTTCTTTTGAATTCAAACCTCTGTGCATATGGGCAGAAAGCCGACAGGTTAAGCTACCCACAAAACTAAGATGAAATAACAATTAAAGAAGATGTTAAACATCCCATGTAAGATTAGATAGGTCGGGGGTATTCAATTAAAAGTCACTGAGGTCCAGTTTAAACAATTTCCTCCAAGTAAAAGGTCCAAACGGAAGTCCAGTTTGTGCCGAATAACCCTCCCATATATCCACATTTTCATGATCTGAACAATAAATATTGTCAATTTTCATTGCAGCCTGTTTTACTGATGCACAGCTAGCTCTTTTATCATAAATAACAGTAGTCCCTGGCAAATAATTTAAAGGGCTTGATTTCAGATTAAAGAAAACAAAAACTGCTGAATAAAATGAACAAAATAGGGGTGCTGGTTTGGCGGAGTGGTTAGCAACCAGGCACCCCATGTACTTGCTTCTGCCGGTCCAGGTTCGAGTCCCGCCTGTGACCAGTTTGCAGAGTGTCTTCCCCTGCTCTCTCACCCCCTTTCGCAGGTCTATCCACTGTCTCTCTCCTATCAATAAAGGCACAAAATGCCCAAAAAAACACATTTAAAAAAAATAAAATAGAATGAACAAAATAAGTACAAACAAAGCCAATAACTCTTATTTCCCATAAATTAAAGAGCTGTAGTCTACAGCTTTATAATGGTGAAAACAGTAGTAGCTACATTTGAAATAAATTTAATTATGACCATTAGGATTTCTTTGTGATTGAAACATCATTTGTGCCCCTTTTTCATACAGTAAAATATTTACATTTGTGTTGGAGTGGGACAAAGTTGTATGTGTAACTTCTGAATTGGGTTTATACTGATAGTACAGAGAACATCAGATCCCTTGTGGGCTTGGGGGCACAACAAGTCCAAATGAGCAACTGCACTCTTGGAACAAGCCCAAAAAACATTACCTGCAAAAGCCAATATTTACAAACACGGTACGGTACAAACAACCTTTCAAAAAAAAAAAAAGCCCAGAGTCACTTATAATAAGAAGACATAGCAACTATCTCTTCCATAGTTTTGCATACCCTGTGTGTGAGTATATTTGGGAGTGTAACAAGTTGAAATGGGTGTTTTGCTGATTTTGGGAGCTGGGAGATAATCGGGATTCACACAGACAGAAAAGCAGGTCCAGATAATAAGCTCATGTAGACACAAGCCCAATAAAGGAACCTGCAACTCTTGAGTTATACAAGCAACTTAAGAAAAAAAGACGCACAAAGTTGCTCATAGTAAGTGGACCTGGCAACACTGGCAGCATGTTGTGCTGGATGCGCAGGATAAGAAAGCGATGTAGTGGCTCGCCTGCGTGTAGCTATTTCTGTATTAACTGGAGTAGCAGTGTCCTCTGTCTATAGCGATGACTGTTGGAAAAATACTCCTTTAAATCTATTCTCATTAATTTGCCAGGGATTGGTCATGGATCTGGACAGAGCCATCAGGTCTGCCATTTGGTGATGCCTGATATAGATGAACATATTTATCCATGTAGGACATGCCTCACAGTGGAAGTTTAAAACTCAGTGCAGAAAGGAGAGAGGTTTTTGATGTCACCAACAAACCATTAGGGACACCAGCCAGCATGGGAACATGTTAACAATGTTGAACCTGCAGAGACATCCACAAACTGATTGCAATGCGGGAAAATCAGAGATCAGCTTAAAAAGGATATATTCTCCTGCTTGAACGAGCTGGACTAATACAGTCTGGGAATCGTTATGTTTTTGAAACAGTTCAAGTTTTTAAGTCCTGTGATGACCTGCTGCTGAGATGCTGATGTTAACCTGTTGATATTTTTATAATATGTTTTAAACACAGAAAGGGATCAAACATTACCATTATGCATATTTCTTTTGTTCTTTATAGATCTTTTTTTTGCCTTATGTTTGGGGAACCAAAGGTGCTTCATAACACATCGGTGGACTGCATTACATTTCTTATGTCAGGTCGACCATGTCTGTGGTTTTAGTCTGCGCTTAAAGCAAATCTGAAGTGCAGATTTAGATCATCATTTTCATTAAAAGCAATATATTTATTGAATTTTGCATGTTTTAGTAACAAAACAGAAATAGAAAATTAACATGCACAATTGCTACTTCACAAAAGCACTTAAACACACTAACTTGTAAACACATCACTTTTCAGACCTATGCCATCTTCCATACAGATTATGCACAAAAATAGTGTGTAAAGACACAACTGAAAATATAGAGAAAGATACAGTTAAGGCATTTTACCATTTCCTTTAACTTGATTTCAAATGTCCATGTTGTAATTACGCAGGATTTTGTTATCATTCTGGTAGCTGTAATTCAGTAGTTATCACTACTGCTGCGGCTTAAACAACCACAACAGTGTGATGACTTGCTGCAAACAGATTGCTCCAGGTGTTGATTGAGCTGCGACCACCTTTTCAAATGAACTAGACTCAGTCATTTGGGCCAAAACAGCGACTGATTGCCATTCACATATATGCAAATGATCTGTGGTGAGGCTGGAATGCCTACACAATCTCCCTTTTTCTGTTATAGAGTGGTAGTTTCAGTACTTTTGACGGATAAACTTCCATCTCTCATATCAGAATATGTTTCAGATTTGGTACAGGCACTGTACATCCCTTAAAAAGAGCATGTCTGCAGTGACAGACCTCTTCTGTCGCAGAGCTCTCTGATGGCTAAGGCATTTTATTTGCGAATAAATAATTCTTTTCTTTGGTGCAAGTTATGGCCTGGCATTATCTCTGAGGCCCTGCAGTCTATCAGTTACAGTAATGGAGTTGACACGGCAGTAAATTATCCATCCATTCTGCTCTTGTACTAACATGGAGGATTTTGCAGTTTATTTGTGCACATTCTTGTGCATGTAACATACTGGATGTTTGATAAACGTAACTACCTCAGTGTTTTATGTAATATATTTTCACATCACCCTTGCTCCATGTCATCAGCATGCATTATGTGTAAGGTTGCAAATTCACAGCCTGTTGGCAGTGTTGGTAGACAGGCTGATAATCTTGAGCCGTCCCCATAATCAGCAGCCCTCCACCATGTCTGATATTGATCACGTTATTCCTCCAGAACTGATCATTAACGTGACTGGCAGTTACAACAAAGAGAAGAAAGCCTGTGCTCACTCTCTCTCTCTCTCTCTCTCTCTCTCTCGCCCCCCTCGTTGTGCATTAAGAGCTGTGGACACTGAATGAGGGAAATTACTCCTCTTTTATCAGCGCAGCTCTTCTCTCCTCAAAATGAACATCTTTCATTCATTTCTCTTTCTAATTACCCAAACTCTGAGCCCATGTTTCTGGCAGGCATGTGCCTTCTGAAAGGTTGTGATGCTGAGGGATTAGGTATGATCTCGTAATGTTGCTAATGGAAAGGTTGGCACAGGAATGGGAGCTGTATTTTTTATTTATTTTTCGATGGGAAGGACACAGGTGCCCTTGCAGAGCGGTGTGACGTGAGTGGACTGTGAATTTGCCAGGTGGCAGTGAAAGAGAGAACAAGCAATAGGAATGAAGACAGAGGGAAGCGGGGGAGAGGAGGAGAGATAGACTGGGAGAGGGAGTAGAGTCTACAGGGAGGCTGTGTCTATAGACCAGAGCATCTCTCACTGAAAGAGATGGGAGAATTTTCTGGAAGCTGTCCGTTCAAAACCAAACTGGCTGCGGTTTGAAAGGGTTTGATTTGTGGATGGACCTAATCAGGAGCCAGGAATGGAAAGTATCTTTTTTTACAGCTCTGTTTGATGACCCCCCCCCCCCCCCCCCACGCACACACACACACACACACACACACATCCACGCACACACGATCAGCTTTTACACACATTCAGTCACTTAAGATACCTCTCGCTGTAAGATTTATAGGTGTAGTGATTGGCTTCATCACCCCCTCCACCATTCTGCGGCACTGCCATTTGCAATGGTTGATGAGCCCCTCCGCCCTCTCAAACATGGCCGTCTAAGGGATTGGGGGTGGGGGAAAGGAGTAAAAAGAGGGTGGGTGGCGTAAAGCACGCTGTCTCAGATCACTCCACCTCCTCCATCATCTGCTCATGCTATCCCTACACCTCTTCAGCCGACGCTGAAGGTCACTCTCTGAGCCTCCTCATTTACGGCTGAAGCCACCTCCCTGAGCCTCTACACCTTTGTCACTTTCTGCTAAAAAAAGTGAGTGAATGGGCTGCCATACTTTATAGTGCTGCGTCAAAAGAGGCGGAGTAGAGGAAGAGAATTGAATTTTTTGGGCCCGGCATCGGGGGGGTGGGGACGTGACGTGGCAGAGGGAGGAGGCCGCTCATTGGCCGAGCGAGGCGTCAGTCCTGTGCGCTGCTGCAGACGGACAGGCCACTCGATGAATATGGATGAGAGCAGTGAAAAGGGTGATGCGGCAGGGAAGACCCCCCCCTCCTTCAAACCGATGCAGGCTTGAACAATGCGTGCCGTCTTTCACTGAAAACACTGAGAGCCTGCATTAGCATTTTCTCAGACAATTGAGGCTCTGGCCAGCTGCAGGCATGGCTCGGATGCTGCGGTGAAATCTCTTTCCCTGCGCCTGCTGATGAATTAGACCTCGGTGAAAAAAGTCGAGCGGCCGCATTCCTCAACACTACCACTGCACCTATGCCGAGGCTAATGTTAAGATCCCCTTCAGAGATTGTGCCCCGGCATTGATGGCGATCTGACAGAGGACTTGAGCAGCAGCAGATCTCAGAATGGGTAAGCCTCACAACTCTTTTTGTTTGACTTGTTGAATTTATCCTTCATGCTTTTATCCTTCCTGCAATGTAACACACCTACATATCATTTTTGCTTATTTTTGGTTCCATCATCCTAGCTGCCTGTCAGCAGCAGGTTAGTCCATTGAAATGCAGAATGGGTACTCGCAGGGGTAGTGAGAAGGAGGGAGGACGGTCACAAGGCATTTCCTCTTGACCCACCCCCCTTGAGTGACTTAACTAAACACATTTGGCTCAGCGTCCGCATCTCTGCTCCAAGCTATCCTTCCAGCCTTGGAAGCAGGGTTTTGAACTAACACCCCACTGGCTCTGCTTCCTAACATGCCCCACTGCTCCCTTTCCCTGGCGGATTGCAGCAACAGATTGTCATGTTTACTCTACCACATGACGCCATTTAAACCTGTCACTGTGATCTCAGACACTAGGACAGAATTAATTATTGACTAATGACAGCAAACGTGGCTGTGAAGGGGACAGAGGTGATCTTCCTCTCCCTGCTGGGTTTTACTCCAGTTTGAGTGAGCAGAAAGTTACGCAGTGGGTTTTGGCTTGTCCATCAACAACAGGTCCTTGAATGTTGCATCTTGAATTCATTCAGATCAAAAGTCGGTGTGCTGCTGCAATAGTAGATATTTTGTGATAGAATTAAGGACTGAAATCTTTTTGCCACCCATGTCTGACATGCATGATCTTTATTTCCCACCAAGGTCATTTTATTCTGATTCCTTTTGAGGAAAGCAGAGAGCAAACTGCGATAAACCATCAAATTTGAAGGAATCAGAGACAAATAAAGCATTCCCGAAAGATGTCTCTGTAATGGTTTATCTTGGATTCTAAAAAGATGAGGAGCCCCTGACGTATTTACTTTCATTCAATAGTGCCCTCAGGTAGATATGAGTACAGTGTGTTCAGCAAATTGGGTTTTTCCAATACTAATTAATCCAAATCACAATTGCATCTCATTGAGAGTCATGTCATTGTCCGTATGAATTTGTCAGAGCCATTGCACACCAAACAAGCATGTGTCTGAATGGAACATGAGGGGCATATTAATGCAATAAGGAGAGGAGCACACATCTCAGCTGTGAAATCTCGTAATGTCACACTGCCATGTTCATTTACATCTGAGCATAATGAGTGCATTACTGGGGCAACAGGTTAGTCTCAGTGCAGGGTGGTCCACCTCCATCCGTCTATGCACCTTTCCTCAACGGACAAGCCTCCCTGCAACGATGCCCTCCATGGCACCATGACATAACATCTGCATCAAAATCCAGTCGTGTAACAAATATACAAAGATTGGACTGAGCTTTTTTACATCTCTGACCGCTGGAGTGATACCACCTTGGAGGCAGCTCCAAGAGATTGAGCATGACGTCATTGCATTGATATCAGCATGCAGAGGAGAGCACTACGAATGAACCTGGTCGAAATGTTTACCATGACGTCATTGACACAGTATTTTGGATTCAGTGGGGCAACCACAGCTGCAACACATCCATAAATATCACATGTTACTTATCTAATTATTTTCAGCTCTGAGCTCAATATGTGGTTGATTGCTTCTTTCTAGATTAGCACTATCAACATGATTTACTCAGACTGACAGTTCACCCACTTCTGCACTGATTAGTTCTTCATTATCACAGAAGAAAAGGGAACTTTCCAAACTGTTTTATATTTATACTAATATACTGCCAAGTAGGGGTCTCAACAGAGCATTATGTAAAAATCATCTTACAGTGTTGATAACAGAGACGTGCAATTAAATGAATCTCTTCAAAAATAGCTGATGGATTACAAGAAATGGACCAGGGCTCAAGATGGTTAGCCTAATGCTCATACATAATGGAAATTTCCATTGATAGGCTAACGTATTTAGCATTCCCTTGTGCTGATCTAAATTTAAGGAACACTCTTTCTGTTGGCATACCAAGTTGAAATATGTTGTTTAGTTGATTAATAACAAAGAAAGTACAGGCTGTGTCACCTGAAATTGCATGTTCATCTTTTTATTTTTGTAGCCTTTGCTACAAAACTTGCCTGACATTTTAAACTCTGCTCACACTTTGTTCTTTTGATTGGACCTGTTAACATGCATTTTGGTATCATTCTTGTGATATCCTAAGCAAGTTTAGGGGATACTAACTGGGCAGGAAGCCACACAAAATGGTCAGAGAGTTTTGTTGCTAGCAGCAAGTGAGATGTCCGTACTGGAAATCAGATGCCTTGAAATGTCAGCTCTGCACCATTGCATGGCTCCCAAAACTCCCCTGTACTTTTAATAGAATTGTTTTCTGGCTTCTTGTTACTCTCTCTGGAATTAAACTTGATCCTTGCTGTGACAAAAAACCCATAAACTGCGAGCCAACAACACTATGGCCTTACTGTCCTCCACTGTTGTTGTTTTTGATTGACATGTTGTGCTGCTGTGTTATGATAACCCACCTTAGTCAAGGATGAACAGGATGTACCCCAGTAAAAAAATATTTTGGTGGGGGGTAAGCTTCTGGACTAAGATGTGCAGTGAGAGCCATGTAGTACTAAACTCTACTACTAGAGCAATGACAAAATATCTCTTTCATGCAAAAACCCGAAGAATAAAAACAGATAACTGGGGATTTTTCATTGTCACACTTTAAAATAAAAACATAATCCAACTTGTCACTAAAATGGCAACACATGATAACTTCTTTGGTGCAAAGCTTAGGTGGGTTAAAGCTGTGTGTTCAGCCAAGGTTGAAGGTACAACTACAGAAATGCACTACTGTTAGAGACATAAGGAACACATAAGGCATGCACAACAAATTTGAGGTGACATATTCAAAGTCCAGACAGTAGAGGAGAGTAGCTGAAGTTTAAATAAAAAACCTTGTATTTTCTTTATCTGGAAAGACTGAATGAACTCTCCAGCTTATGATAATCACAACAACATAAGTGGAATTGTTCGAAAAGCAAAGTCTTTGCGAGTGTCATGTATGAGGACAGTATCTCAGTACAGGCAGAGCTCAAAGACTTCCGTCTTTAACCTTGCACTGGGCCAAAAAGAGCTAGGGCAAGTGTCCATCCAGGCCGTCACCTTGTCTGTGTTCTTTTTGTGCCTTCTAGCATAAAGAATGATGTAAAGTTAGCACTGTCAGACCATCCATCATCTAATACTGTTTGTTCTTCTTGGGGTCTCGGGGGGGCTGAATCCTATCCCAGCTGACACTGGGTGAGGATACACCCTGAGTCGGTCATCAGCAGATCACAGAAACCACAGGTCAGGGAGAGACAGATACACAACCATTCACAGGGAATTAAGACTACGTTCAAACTGCAGCCCTTAATGCTCAATTCGGATTTATTGCTCAAATTCGATTTTTTTTGTTTGGCTGTTCAGATTACACCTGTAAATGTGGCCTGACTGCAGACTGTGATGTGAACAGCTCAGGCTTCAGAAGTGACACGCATGCTCAGCTGAACATTAACGGCATCACGCACAGCACAGTGTGATGAGGGGCAACAAACATAGAGCAAAACTGTGCTTCACAATGCTGGAGAAGTTTGTTCCCATAAAGCAGAGCCTGATGTTACAGCAGCTCACCTTGAGTGCGCTCTCATTAAAGTAATTATGGCTATATTAAATTTCTTATTGACCTCAAGGCAGGCGCTCTTTCTCGCCAACCCAGCCATTGACAGATCGCTGAGAGCCAAACATCTCAGAGCCACAGTGCGCTGAACAGGTGAACAGAGGTGAAAAGTTTGTTTTGTCATCTGTTCTGATGTTTCTTAGTTTGTCTGAGAGCAGATCAGACAGGAGCAGACTGCTCACTGACTAACACTGTCTCGTAGACATACAGTAGCGCGCAAATGCGCACAAATGAGATGGACAGCAGTGGATCATCAGTGTCTCCACGTCCTGTAAACTTGTTATTTTAGTCTGATTAATCCATTCAAAAAGTTGGCGCAGTGTTAATAAACTAAGTTTATCAGATATCATAATACAAACGTATGATTCATTCACGTTTATTGTTTATTGTGCGTGTAATGGACATGCCAGTCGATCGCCCCAGCGCTCTCTCACTTTCTCTCATCACTCCCCCCTTTATGCATGGTTTAATCAGGCTTGTAGATGGAAAAACAACTAAAACTCTTTATTTTAGGAAAAATGCATTAACTTTTTAATAATCATGTCTATATTAACATCTGATTATGTTCTGTCCATGACGTGACTTTGAAGCATTTGTCCCGAGGTAAACTGCTGCTCTAATGACGTCAAAGTTGCATTGAATGCGACTTGACTCTTCAGACCGCGGTCGCATTGAAGAAAATTGGATATGTATCCGATTTAGTACCACATTTGAAAGTGGCCTGAATCCGATTTGAAAATGTCAGATTCAATGTGACTTGTGCTGTTCACACTGTCAGAAACAAATCAGATACAGGTCACATTTGAGCCAAAAGATCGGATTCAGGTCACTTTTGACTGCAGTGTGAACATAGCCTTAAAGTCACCAAATAACCCAAGAAGCATGTGTGACACAGAGAGCCAAACGACAATCATCTTGCTGCGTGCACTCACCTGGTGCTCCTTCTTTTCTCTTCCTGACTTCCCTCATATCAATCAAACCGAATTTCAGATTTTTTGTGACTGTGTTAAGACCTCCTGAAAGAATAATCAGTACTATCTGAGTATGGTTGATTTTAGGGTTTTTATCAGACCAAAGTGCTTTGATTCCCTTTTTTTAAAATCATTTTTGCATTAAATCTTTTTCTGCACATCAAGTAAGTATCATGCCAGTCATGCTTCACCTTTGCCATGCATGTAATGTTTTGTTTTTAATTATGAGGCCAAATTTTTCAATTTCAAGCTAAAATTTTGAGGCCTTTTCTCTGGTATGCAGGTTCACTGCAGTAAAATGCTGATTCTGTTTGAAAAAACAAACACCTAAGAGTGCAGAGCCAATAAAGTATTTAGACAAGTGGCATACGATGTGTTGACCTCAATTTGCAATCGCTTGTAAGTTAAAAGGGCATTTTGAAGCTTGTCTTCATAATTTTACAAGTTCCCCTTTAACAGCAACAGATTTAATGGATGGTCACAGTTTTTTTGCAAGAACTCATCCCGTTCAGATCCGCCATCGTATCAGAATTTTAAATGCTGTTATCACTCATGTCCATGACGTCATTGTACCAATATCAGCATGCAGAGGAGAACACTGCTGATGCACCTGCATAGAGCGACTACAACACCATTGGTGTACAGGATTAAGAGGAGGGAACACACTGGCAGAATATCAAGTTTATATATATTGGTTTTACTCAGACCCAAATTCAATATGTAGTTGATTGCATTTTCTTAATAAGCGCTCTTAATGAGAGTTACTTACGCTGACTCTTAGCCCCATTCTAAACTGAGTAATTTTTCATTAGCAATGTTTTGTCCATGAATTCTTAAAACTGAGGTCCTGTCAATCACTTCCTGCTATAAGCCTCTGTAAGTCCTAGAAGCCCCTTTCAAAATGGAGGAGATTTAGATGGTCTTGGCAGTGTGGTATCGAACAAATCTGCTGGATTGGTCCCCATATGTTCCTCTCAGGGCTGTTCATTAAGAGGGATCAATTTGTGGTGGTGATCATGCTCTAAATGTGTTTTCTTTCTGTCCTGTGTGTTAGTGTTCTCTTCTTGAAAATTAAGGCTATCTCCCCCTCAATACGGAGGCAGGACCTGGCTTTGCATGTAGTCAGAGGTTGCTAAAACTCATTGAAAACAGTTAAAATTAGACCTCTGCAAACTGGAAAGGAGGTCATCATTTACTCTGCGAGAAATCTGGGACAGGACACTGAACATGTCACCCATCTCTGATAAAATGTGAATACACTGGAACCAGGAAGAAAGGGCTAAAAAGACAAAACCTCACAAAAACAGACACAAGCACAGGGCGTGGGATGTGTTTAGATGATCCTTTTCATGTTAGACAAGTCACTAACTCAGGGTCAGCCATGATAAGAGCTGTTTAAATTCTCTGAAGGATAAGAGAAGATGAATCACTGCTTCTTGATTATCTATCTATTATCATCTTTATTATGTATCATAAGATGCACTGAACACAGGTTGGACCACCCTTTACTGAAGGAGAGAAGAATATATGACTCCTGATTTCTATGTCCACATCATTTTACCTCTGCACCTTCATTGAAAAAACATGATTAACATGATTCTAGAAGCTTGATTGTCATTGAACAGTAACTCCCACTCAGTCCGATTTTTACCTCCGCCAGGAGGTTATGTTACTGCGGGCATCTGTTTGTTTGTTTGTTGCTTGTTTCTCTGTTAGCAACATGACTGAAAAAGTTACGGACGGATTTCGATGACATTTTCAGAAAATGTCCGGATTGGAACAAGGAACAAATGATTTTGGGAGTGATTCAGATCACCGTCTGGATCCGCCATGATGAAAAATGTGATTTTTATGAATAACTACTGAACTCAAATATACATCATTATGGAAAATATTTGAGGAGTGGCAGTGACAAGAGGAATATTCCAGATAGAACAACTATGCCTCTTCATGATGGAAAATTCTACTCCTTTTTATTTCACACTAACCTCAAAGTATTTTTTTATTAGAAATCATGCAAGTCCATTTAAGTGTGGTGAAGGCTTAAGGACTTCAGGTTTTAATAATATCGAAGAGATACCTACCAAATTGTTGTCATTATTTTGCTGATCATTTGCTTAGATAATTGAGACAAACATCACAATGTGATGTTGGAATGTGCTTATTTGCAGCTCAAAATGCTTCACACATCACCAAGACTGGACAGATACAGTATGTGCTGTTTAACGGTGTGTCTGTGTGAGCATCTGTCTGCGTCATTGACGTAATTACCTTCGCCAAGGAGTCTATGTTTTTGCCTCAGTTCTTAGTTTGTTAGTTTGTGGAAAGAAAAACTCAGTAAGTGACCAACAGTTTTGGGTGAAATTTTCAGGGATAGGAACTCACAAATACTCTCCATCTAGAGCAGATTAGATACACACATCTAGATAACCTTACACATTTTTAAAGATTTGATCACCTTTGTACAATACTTGACTCTGAGCTCCTGTTAACTATTTTCAATCTAGTACTATGGATTAATTAGTCATTAGGACGGCTGGACAATGGGTAGGTGGGTGGGGGTCTCCTTCTTCCCTGATCTCTCTGAATTTTCCATATTTATTTTCATTAGTCATTATACTCTTGTATAGATTTAGCAATTTTTAAATTAAAATTTTATTGACTTGTTTATTCATTTGAATTATTTATCATTATTCTTATTTTTAGTATCATAATTATCATTTAAATTAATTGCTTTTTTCCCTTAGTCTACATCCAGTATTGTCATTTTGGTGGATGTCTTCAGTTATTGGTAGTATATACTGCTGTCTTTTCTACTCTTGTCTTTTTTTAAAGAAGAGCATATTTAAACTGTTTCACTGTACTCTTATTAAATGTGAATGTATAATGCCTGGAACTGCTCTAATAAAAACATTTGGCAACAAAATGTCTTCAGGGATTGTTGGTGATGAAAGAAGGAAAAAGTATTAGGGTTTTGGTTGTTACCTGAATCCAGGATTTGTTAATAGTTTGAGATAAGGCAGTTTTCCACATGTTCTCTAATAAGTCAAGAGATTTTAAATGGCTTGGATAATTTGTTCAGAGAAATTTGACTGTGGTACGAAAGAGAACTGATTAGACTTTGGTGGTGGTCCAAATCCAGATGTGGACCCAGGACTTTTTTGAGTATCTGCTACTTTGGCAGAGGTTTCTGGATGGTGGTGGGACAATTTGTGGCATTTTAATTATTACAGCAATTGAAACCTTTGCAATGAATTCGTGGCAACTGTCTGGGTATCAAGCAACAATTTTAAGGTATATGTCTTGATGTGATATAAGGGTCTGGAGTTGTGGAAACGGCACTACTTGCATGTCTGTTGATGCTGTTGGATTAATCTAAAGATGGTTATTTTTGCCAGTTTTGTGGATCAAAGGGTTTATTGGATTTCTAGATTCAGATAGATTATTGAGCAACTTCAAGAGTTGTATATAACCTGGAGAAAAGCATAAGGCTTGGACACATAGTTGCCGGTTATATGATCTCTCCATCCTGTTTTAAATATTGCAAGTCATATCATAATCGCAAAACTGAACAATGTCTTTGCCCCTTGCTTGTTTTTCTTACATTGTGAAGGCCTAACTGTAAGTATGCTTGACTGTCTATGTTTGTGGAGGATACCTCTGGCGGGTACACGAGGGCTCTGTTTCAACTATCTGATGTGTGACATGCAAACTATAAACATGGCAACATTTGAGCAAGTTACTATTTCATTAGAAACTTGACTATTCATTTGACATCTGGAGGGCAAAATTAGCTCACAAAAGAGCTGTTTCTTTTAAACATGAAGAGCTACAGTACCAGCTTTCTTCCATTTCTGCTCAGGGACTCTGTAACTGAGGTATTAGTTTTAACTGTAGGTTTTGGGTACTTTAGAGCTGCACCCAGCACCTGGTTATACTTTTCAAATTACTAACACACCAAAATATCTACCAGGTGTCACTTCAGTGACGTCTGAACAGTTTAATAGTGGAGAATACTTCCCCTCCCACTGTTACCCCTTGTATTTTCTGTGTGCTTTTATCAACAATGCTGTTTTTGGGACAGCAGGAAAACAAATAACTTACAACCAAAATTTGGATAAGTCTAACTTGAGCTTGTTAACATTATTTAACAATGGCATCAGGGGCACTGCAGCTGTCACTTCTAGATGTGTTATGTGACAGTAATGTCAGTTAATTGGCAGCCATCAACTAAGTACAATCTTTCATGGCAGAAGTAGGAGAGGTCTGTTTACTGCTGCTGTCTGCTCTAACTTCTGAAGATCATGGATGAACTTGTACGGGAAAGTCTTAAAGCACTGATCTGCTTTTTTGTGACACAGTGGGTTCTGCTCTGAGGTGGTGCATTGTAAAGGAATAATGTTAGCTGGTCCACTGAGCAGTTACAGCATCCTATTATTTGTTAGCTTTTTTATTTGAAAACAGAGAAATTAAATAGGTTAAAGAATGCAAGTGACAACAAAAAGCTTCTCCAGAGCCTACAACAGAGGAAGGGGTTTCTTGTCTACCACAGGGTAGTTTCAGTAGTGTGTGCAGCACAGAAAAATGGTTCCCTAGTTAAATGGGTTACTTTTAGTTGAATGCTTCTGTAGATGTTGTAACAGTAAAGGCATTAAAAAGAAAATACAAACCTGCAGTGCCTCTTAATTTAGTTTTGTCCATTAGTTGTAAATATAGCCACAAACACACTACTGAAAGTCACCGTTCACAGGATAACATGCTTACGAAATGCTGATGTGGTTACATTTTTAAAGTATATTTTTTTGGGGGCATTTTGTGCCTTTATTGATAGAAGAGAGACAGTGGATAGGCCTGCGAAAGGGGGAGAGAGAGCAGGGGAAGACACTCTGCAAGCTGGTCACAGGCGGGATTCGAACCTGGACTGGCAGAAGCATGTACATGGGGTGCTAACCACTACGCCAAACCAGCACCCCATGTGGTTACATTTTTAATTTACCAAATCAATGTCTCTACCTACGAGACAGAGATGTTTGTCTCTGTACACTGACGTCTTGTTCTGTCAGCTCTTACCTTTCTGCTATGTCTGAATCAAATCCATAACCCTCAGCATTTGCATTCTGCAACTTGCTTACTGTTCATTTTGAGAAGAAGCACAGCCAACATGCCAGACCGATGAAACAGATGTGTAGGGCTCGTGTACACTGAACAGCAAGTGTGTCTTTGGCCTAATTTGCTGGAAAAAGCCAGGCACACATGGAGCGATTACAGTACATTTCTGACCTGAATTTGGTGTCTTACGGCTTTTTTTTAAAGTCAGGTCAGATTTTAGCCTGATCACGCCCCACTTCTCATGCAGTATGCAGGGGGACATTTCGGTGACTCATGGCCTAATCAGCTGCTCCTGACAGGTTGGGTGGTTCTCTAACATGTTTGATATTTTGTTTACACAGTCAGAGCGACTACATGCTGATTTTCTTGCTGTATTTCCTTTGTACTGTCAAACAGTGTCTGACATCTCCATGGTAAAAGTGTGTCCTCTTGAAACATACAGTATGAACGAGTGTATGTGTGTGCCATAGGTTCAGTGTTTTTGTCTGTGATTGTGTATTTGAGCAGCACTAAAACAGCTGATTTGACAGAGTATTGATATTTGTCAGTGTTGCGACCCAATTTACCTCATACAATATGGGCAATCCGGTCATTTCTGACCATCAGATTGTTCAATTCGAGCACATGAATCGTGCCTGTTGGTCTTACTTTGGAGAAGATTCAGTCGCTCAGTTTGAGCAGTTATTCCACCACAGCTGATCCACCATCGGCTTGATGCTCAGCTTTAAGCGAGACTAAGTTTGGCTTTATTGATTTTGAAGGCTTAGAAACAAGAGAACATAAATGCAGGATAGATTAAAAGAGAGTATCTCCATAACTCAAGGACATAGCCTATGTGTCCTTCTAATGTAGCTTGTGAGGTCATGAAGTTGTGTCATGGAGTCATGTCCAGGGGAGGCCATGCATTTAAGTGGTAACTTTAAGGGAGCACTGTTGCTAGGCAACTGGAACATGGACTCTGAATTATTGCTTATTCTCCTCTTGGCTTCCTCTATCAGAATCTAAACATTAGAAACTAACTTCACATGGTTTATTTGTGCTTAAATGTCACCTGGAGGAACAAGAGACATAATCGTTTAGTGACATCTACATTAACTTCCAGCTCCTTTGTTGGATGACAACAGTCCTTTTTTGTTTCATGGACTGTTCATGCACTAGACAATACAGTCATTGACCCGCTGTGCAGACAATCATGACATGAATAGTAAATATAACTTATCATAATGTAAGATTAACAGGAGCCATGAGCCTGTTTCCATGAAAAACTACACTGAAAGTGATGGGTGTATTAATTCACTCAGTGACCATGTAGTCTGATGACTTTCAGCTCAGGGTGGGATTGGGTTTGTCATAATTATGCTTTTTAAATATTTTAATATATTTTTAATTTACACTCTGTGAGGATATTTTGACACTATAATAACAAAATATGGCATAAGTTTGAGAGTGAATGGTTGTCTGTCTCTCTATGTGGTCCTGCAATTGGCTGGTGACTGCTTCTCGCCCAGTGTCAGCTAGGATAGGCTCCCATCGACCCTGAAATGTGGTGGTAGTGGTATAGATAATACATGAATCAAGTATTTAGATTATTGAAGAACTTCACTGCATTATATATACTACTGTGCTCTTTGATGGTATAAATGTATTTAGTGCCGTAAACATCCTTGTTTTGTCAAGTGGTTTAATTATAGTTATGTTTATAATGTATCCTACATTAAGGATGAGTCCTTTCTCAGATGTTTGCTTGAGGCTGTTGCTATCCTGCTGCTATGAACAGGGGTCTTGACTAGCTTTTTGAGTTGGTTGCAACGGTGCACCTAAAAATTTTTTTAAGGTGCACCAGCACAAAATTTAGGTGCACCCAAATTTTTCAGTGTCGCCTTTAACGCCATAAGGTCACCATTTTATTACTCTCCATAAATTTTATATAATGTAAATGCTTTTTAAATAAGACGAAGATATAAAGGAATACTTGTCTTTATTTGAAGCAAAATTATACATTTAATGTAAAACAGAGTGTTTAAAGTGCTTCACTGAATGAAATTTACAACTTTAAACTAAAACATAAAGCAGAATAAAACATCTTCAAATAAAAGTGCTTGTTCTTAACCCTTTAAGGTCCAAGACCGTAGATGATAGCCAGAAAATTCTATTTTTTGGAGATTAAATTTTTATTTCACTTTCTGGTAAAATCCTACAAAAATCTGAAAATCCATAAAATTCTACATATATATTTTTCGTATCTCATTTGATACATTAGGTGTTTGTGGCAACTGATAATCCATTTGAGGACATTTTTATCATTTATCTGATTTTATTCTGATTTTTTTTTTCATTTGATGATTAAATTGTGTAGATAGAGGTATTATAAAAGTATGTATCAAATACGGTACAGTTGACATGACAGAGTTAAGGTGTTTTACTGAACTGAAATATAATATTTCAAACTCAAACATCTCAAGTTAAATAAAATATTTCAGGATAATAAAAGCTAATGTTTAAGGTGCTATACTGTGCTGAAAAATGAAATCAATATCCATATTTTAACAACCAACAACATAACATAACAGCTATAAATATTGCTACGACTTTCATACCAACATTTGCTCACAGACCACCAACAACATCAGCTACGGCAACAACAGCAACAAGGTCTCACGCAGAGATGAAGCATGTTACGCGTGCATGAGCACTTATTGATGTGGAATACACCTCGGAGCAGAACTGTGATGTGACGAGTGTAGTAACCAAGGAACTGCATTACCCAGCATGCAGTATGGGTTGGGAGCATGCGTGGGAACCCATAGGTACGTCCCGGCGTGGATTTTGCGTTCTCAAGTAAATGCACAAGCCTATCTACAATACGATGTGTAAACAGTGATACATGTTTTGATGCCGACGCCAAGACAATACGGTGCCGTCCTCGTTTGAGGAGGGCCTAAGACGATTCAGCGGAGCTTCGCTGTGTCTTCCTGCTGTAGCCTGACACCGCACAGTCTGGGCTCAGCGTTGCCAGATGGGAAATATAAAATTATCGTACTAGAGTCTCAAAATTATCGTATTTTGGGGGAAATTATCGTACACCTGACAAAATAATAAAAATAACTGATAATGATCAAAATAACTGTGTTATTGTTGCGCGAAAATCACAATTGATCACTCTGTTTAGTGTCCTACAGGCACTTTTGTGGGCATTCTCAGCCATCCAGCAAAATTAGGATCACTTTCCCATTCCTTTCTGTACTTTTGAAGTTGATGCTGCTTACTTGTCTCCTCCACAGCCCTCCACTTCAGCTCCCGCTCACCCTCTTCTTCTCCTCCAGTGCTCATTTTTCTCTCAACTTGACTGACTTCCTCCTGACGGAGCTCCTATGACCGTGATTGGCTGTCAATCGTGAATGACACTTAAACTATGATTGGCTGGAAACGTCACATGATATAAGATGCCTTTAGGGTTTACAGATAACTCCGTCAGAATGGGGTAGATCTGTAACAACCACACGAAATTGTCAAATTATCGTACATTTAGCCTTTTTTGGAATTATTGATTGTACATCGTACAGAGGGCTAAATTATCGTACAAATACGATAATTATCGTACAAATACGATAATTATCGTACAAATACGATAATTATCGTACGTCTGGCAACGCTGTCTGGGCTCCTCTGCATACTGACAGCTGGTTGGATGATTACTGAGGGCTGTGTGTGTGCATGCGTACGTGCGTGCCTGCGTGTGTGTGCAGGACCTGCTGTTGAACGGAGAGGCAGAGAGACAGAGAGAGACTGCAGGCGCGGTGTTTTGTCCGGTTTTAGCGGATTATCTGCTACCGCCGTTACCTTTGTTTTTTTTTTCACCCGGGGAGCGCAGGGTGCACCAGTGCGACCAACAGAAAAAGTTAGGCGCACTCTTACAAATTTTGGTCGCATATGCGACCAAAATGGTCGCACTTGAGAGCCCTGTATGAAGAAGAAAAGAATAGGTATAGGTCGGCTATCCCTGTCAAATGTATTTCTTTTTAGTTTATGGTGAAAATGTTTCTGTATCAGTTGATTTTATGGAATAATATAAAAAAATGTGTTCATGTTTTCTAGAGTGTTTGTATTCATCAATAAAAACATAGCCATGTGTGGCAATGTGGAAATCAAGGATGCTGCTTATTGTGTTGTGTTGTGTTGTTAGGCATTCTGATATCAAATTATTGACTGGGTGGCGCTGCGCCACGGAATTAGGGCCCATAGTCTGTATGTGAGGACTCTCATGTATGATCAAGATGGTATCAAGACGCTTGGATACGTCAGCATTTCCACCATGTTGGTGGTGTCAGGTCTACCCTGAAAGAAAATAAAAGTGCTTGGAAACTGAATGGTTTAGAGGTCCCATGTCCTGCAACGGAGCTTGGGGAGCAGAAGACAATGACACTTTTACCAAACTCTCAGTTTATAGAGAAATAAACTGTACCTCTTTAGAGATCTTCCTTTAAATGCTTCATTGTTTACTTCCTGGGGTTAATGATGTCAAAGTAATACAGCCTCCCCCTACATGTGTGTTTTCTGCTTGTTAGAGGCAGATGACATGACTGTTTTAAAAGTCCACACCTCCCACATCCCATCAGACATTGTTTTCAGGGCAGACCTCATTCCAACATAGCAGACCGGTATGGGCCAGATCTGGCATCAAGCCAGCCTACTGCTGGCATGGCAAGTGGTAAGTGACCGGATGTGGGCCAGATCTGGTATGGCAAACCAGATTGGGACCAGTGAAGGACCATCATTCTTTGTGGTATTGGGCCAGATGAAGTGCATCATATGAGACTGAACTGGGCCAGACCAATTTTGCTATGTGGGTTATCATTGCCTCCCGAAGCCTCCTGCCTCCTTCGAGGTTGAGCTTTTCAAAGGGGAGGGAAGAAACTGCACCTGATCCTCTATAGAGACTAAATGTTTGATTTTTTTATTGAACTATTCTCAAATACTTGATCAGTAGACACTCAAGAAAAGATGTAAATGGTAAAACACACCACAGTTGAACCTTATTTCAAGTATTTGATTTTTTGATTTTATTACCTCAACCATGAGGTTATACATTTGCGAGCCTTCGTCTGTGCACAATAACCTCAAAAGTTATCAACAGATTTTGATGACATTTTCTGGGAATGTTGGTAATTAGAAAATTAAAGGAGACATATCATGCTGATGCATGATTTAATACTTACATATAATATGATAAATTTGAAAACAAGACCTTACACCCCCTTAATTTTCAAAAAATGAGATATTGTACTTTTTCTGATATCCTAGAACGAGATTTGATGCCTCTGAAAATAGGTCATTGCGAGATGTCCGCGAGATTTAAATCGTCGTGACGACACGAGGTACCTTTCTTTTTATTGGAGTAATCTGATAAAACACTTCCTCCTCTGTGATGTCCGTTAGCCACAAAACCGTCACCAAGGAACACATTCGGGGGCGTCGGTGGCGCAGTTGGATAGTGCGGTTGGTCAGTGATCGGGAGGTTGCAGGTTCAAGCCCAGCTCCGGGCGACACATGGTGTTGTGTCCTTGGGCAAGACACTTAACCCCAAGTTGCTCCCACTGCTGCGTCAGTGGCGTGTAAATGGGCATGAAAGGATGTGAATGTGTTAGAAATACTGATGGATAACTAACATAGAAACTCAGAACCATCAGTGAGTGAATGTGAGTGCGAATGGGTATGAATGGGTAGGTGTGACCTGCGGTGTAAAGCAGCTTTGAGTAGTCAAAGACTAGAAAAGCGCTATATAAGCTCAAGTCCATTTACCATTTACCATTTACATTCACCAGCAGGGGTATATAGGTCCCTAGCTCACATTCACTCATTAACAGCTCTGGCCTGTAGGGGGACTCAATACGTGGTCGCTGCTTTGAGCCTGCCAGAAAGTACAGTAGAAGAAGAAGGACAAGCTGGCTCTACCCCCGATAGAACTGACCAATCAGAGCACAAAGGGCTGTGACGTTGCGAGGTAACTTTAGGTCATCCTGAGATCCAAGCGTTTCAACGAGAGCTTGATAATGGCCTAAAATGAGGATTTTGTGAACGCGATTGTGGGGCAATGAAGGAACTAAATGACTTGTGCTGAGGGCAGAAATGCTTTACAGGCATCCTAGTCTGGCATAGTGAAAAGGAGAAACAAGCATGATATGTCTCCTTTAAAGTTCCGTTTGTCATCCTAATCTGGATCTGTATTTGTTAACACCACAAGATAGTGATAGATTGATAGACAGTGGGTTTTTTTTTTCATTTTTTTTTTCTTTTGCTTTTTTTGCTCATAACTCTACTAATAATTCAGTCATGCTTAGAAAAAATCATGCAGATGGGCCTCATGTGGGTCCATGCAAATGCACAGGCCAGTATTCTGGATCAGGAGTACATGCGGATTGAGCTAGATGACCACTGACTGTTGAAGCCTTCGTGGAAGTTTGTGCTGTCTGTACACTTTTAGTTTGTAGAATTTGCTGTTCTTTTCTTTAAATACAAAATCATTGAGCCAAAAAATAAAAAAAGGCTACAAATCACACGAGTAGGATTCAGGCAGTGAATCTTCCTCTTTGCCCTTTAGCAGTGAAATAATCAATATGTGTGTTTAAATGTTGGGATGTGCATGCATGTTTATGTTCTCATATCTTCTTTTACGCTCTTTCCTTTGAGGTCACAGAAAAGAAGACAGAAAAAAAGCTTACAGGGTAATTTTTTGAACTTTTGCAGGGATGCCTTATGTAACTCCTCTCCTTTTAATATGTCCCAGTAAAGTATGTATCCTCATTGAGAATTTTGCTAGCTCAGGTTATAGGAGGGAGGGCAAGACTCCAATAGAGTTCAACTGACGATATGCAGAGCCACTTTACAAGTTGTGACCCTTTCCTCACTGTGTGTGTGTTCCCCAGAGGAGGGCGAGTACTTCCTGAAGGTGCTGATCCCCAGCTATGCAGCCGGCTCTATAATTGGCAAGGGCGGCCAGACCATCGTACAACTGCAGAAGGAGACGGGTGCCACCATTAAGCTGTCCAAATCCAAAGACTTCTACCCAGGTAAGAATGGATGCTCTGTAATTAAAATCAATGTCCATAAAGGCTTATATAGATCTATATATACTGTAAGTCTCTGTGAGAGGAGCTGTCTGACTCATTACCCAGACTGAAGATGGATGTTTGGGTGAAAGAATGCAGCTGATATGTCCTCTTCATTTAGCCTTTTATGAATTACTGCACTCCATTTTAATCACACGGCTATCGTAAATACTGATCTTGATTATCCTTTTGTCCTTGGAGGAATAAACATGCATAGATGCACAGATGCAGCATTCAAGGCTGCAGGAAAGATCAGCTTTATTCATGGAGGGATAACTTGAGGAATTGGACATCAGCAGGTGGTGTGTGAAGAGCATTTATTTAAAAATAGAAACAATTGCTTTAATATCTTGAGTTAAAAAAATACATTTATGACAGGGGTGCAGTGCAACATTTAAGGTGACATATTATACTCATTTTCTATCCTCCTATTGCCTGAGCCAAAATAGCACTATTTCTGTTGGCGATGCCTGCAACTTCAGTTTCAGAGTATTTGTCATCATTGTTATGAAGCTGGCCTCCAGTTTTGCTAAATGTCCACACAGCTTTACTCAACACCTGAGTGTATTTGTTGTCCTCTTGAGTTTAAGGAATTATCAAAGAAAACATAAAAAAGGACTTAGGTCCGGACATTAGAATCAGTTGTACGCGTGAAAAATGGGCAGGCAAATGGATGAATTAGACCACTTTCTCCTACGTCATTCTTGTTCACAAAGCTGATATCTGAAGTCTGGGCCCCTTCTTGATTTTGCTTAGCAAGAGAAGGAATAGCGACACTGGCTAGCATAGCACTGCCCAAAAAGTTGAGCTATTGTCACTTTAGAGTCCTGTGAGGGAAAGCAAAAAGGACTCTGTTGGACTCTAGAGATGTGAATCTTCTCCAGCTATCGATTCTTTTGCAGATTATTCAAGTGATCGGATAAGATAACATTGTGCACACTTACTGAGAAGCATCAGTAACATACAGAACAGAAAATAAACCAGGTCTCTTAAATGAAGAATTATTTTTTTCCTTTTTTGAACATTTTGAGCATGAATGGGATCCCAAAATCAGAACACATATTTTTCTATTGGTGGAAGTAGTTCCTTCATTAAACTGCTCACAAGCTCTGCAAATTATTTGACAAGGTCATGAATTTTAGAAGGAGACACAGGTTTTGAATTTTTCAAATGTAGCTCAGGATTTTTACCAATTATACTAGAGAGAAGGTAGACATCTCATATAATTGAGGTCATACCTCAAATATGTACAACTCATACATACAGTAAAAACCTAGATGGGTAAACAGGCCTCTGCAGTGAGTACTAAACCAGCTACTACAAATCAAACGATACTGATATTTACCTATGTGCAATGGTGTTAATAGTTTTGAACTTTTAAAACTCTAAGACTTTCTTTTTCTGGCTTTTTTTCTATGGATCAAATCTTGCTGTTTTTAGTACATTTTTTAGTTTGGTTATTTTTATATTTTTTTTATTAGTTTTTTTCATGGATGTCTCTTTCTGTTATATTTATGCCTTTACTGCTTTAACAATTCTAATTTCCACATTGGGGATCTAATTTATCTAAGTAATTACAAGGCTTAATGACATCATACTTTTATACAAAAATAATTTAACTAGCTAATGTACATTTAATTAATATATGAAAGGATGCCCTACACCTACTTACTTTACTCTCTGTTGGTATTTTCTCTTCTATTGCTGTTCTACTCACTGCAATCAAATTTAAAGGAAAGTAATTGGATGTGAAAAGTATGCGCACCTAATATTAAGCTATATAGCCACTGCATTGATTTACATTCTGAAACTTCCTTTACACAGAGCCATAATCAAAGTATTTATTAGTATTTATTTGATTTAATCTCAATTATTGATCACTTTGATTTCTGTTAACTGCTCTGCAGAGTCGAAGCACAGACCAGCTGGTTACTGTCGAGGTGCAGTTTCTGCAGCATTATGCTAAGTGAACTCCGTTTTACAATAGGCACACTGCACATGTTTTCTTTTGTTTCAGCTTGTAGTGATCCCACATATTTGATACTTTCTGCCGTTTCTTTTGCAGACACTTTTCCTTCTGCCCCTCTCTTTTCTCTCCCTGCATGATGTTACAGTCCTCAACGCACATCTACATTACAGTGGCGGATCAGCAGCGAAAGAAGCAGGCATGTTGCACAACAGAAATGACCATCTCTGCCAAACACAAGTGCGCTGTAATGGTGGTCCAGATTTAAATGAATCCCCTTGAGGTTTTTGTGTAATCGACTGATTCAAAATCCTCAAGGAATTGTTCCAGACCAAATTTTAAAGTGAAAATTTGATTTAGAGTTGATGTTTAATTTAGATTCCCAAAAAGCTCTTTCTGAGACAAAGGGTGCTTATTTTGAGATTTACAAGGCCACAATATGTTTTATGCTTGACATTGTCAGACAGCTCAGAAAAAAGATTTGAAGACTTTCAAAGAAGTAAACTGATGGGCAAGTAATTAGTGGTTGAAATAATTAAGCTTTTTTAATTTTAAAAATATGTTTCACAAGCTGTTTCCTGAATCCAAAGCCTTCTTTGTCTACAAGTCTTTATCCAGGACAAATGAATTTTGTCCTGGATCAAGACTAGAGTTTGTTAAATTGTGCAGCGTGCAATGATCAGCAGTCAGTAGTGCCAATGCTGTAGGATGAGTGCTTTAATTACTCTTTGTCTAGTCTATATACTGACTGCATCATGTCAAGCTCCATTTTACTGGGGACCTTGTAGATCCAAAATGCAGCAACTAACTTGCTTTTAAGTAAGGAGGAATGGACTGGATTTTTCTTGTTTCAAAAAGGAACATCACAGATGCAACAAGCTAAAAGGCTACCTTTGCCAGCATATACCCCCCTACATCTGGAATTCTGTGCAGACAAACAGCCAGACAGACCTGCCTGATTCTGAAATCCTGCAGCTCTGTCTTGCAAGCCTCCGTTGTCCAACGAATTCACGCGGCTGAATTCTTAACAGCCCAATGAGGGAAGAGAGGCGGGAGCTGTAGAATGCGGACGTGACGACATCCGGAAGTTGAAAACCGGAAGTTGAGAACGGACATGCCAATTAGCCTATTGTCCTCATAGATACTTAGTAAAACTTGGCGAAATATGCCCTCCTCAGAAGTTTACTTTTAGGGATTGTCTTTGACGAGGTTCATGTCACATAAAAGTGTTAAATGAATCTCTATGTGGTACAATTTAGTG
Organism: Scarus forsteni; assembly: GCA_036419115.1. Classification (NCBI taxonomy): domain Eukaryota; kingdom Metazoa; phylum Chordata; class Actinopteri; order Labriformes; family Labridae; genus Scarus; species Scarus forsteni. The sequence goes on from JAZDUH010000388.1 coordinate 1,046,520, forward strand.
TAAGACAATAGTATAAGGCCGTTAGCTGTTAGCAGCTAAGTTAACGGCTAACGGTCATTTACTGTTGTTAGCTGTTAGCGGCTAAGTTAGCCGCTATGTATGCTACTTTTTTTCCAGTTCTTTATTCAGCCATTTCAAGTAACAAAGAGGCACATTTTGCATCATACAGTCTTCAAAAATCACTGAGCAGCATCAGCAACCAATAAAAACAAAATAATAAAATAAAAGGAATATATAAAAGAAAAAAAAAAGACAAGTTCAATGAAAACATTGCTTCATTATAGGAGGCAACCCTGCTTGATGTGGATTGGTCTGTGATGAATGTGACGAGCAGAACAATTGTCGAATCACAAGCTTGTGTTTTTTTAAACGTTCTGCCCCTGAAAACAAATTCAAAGGGCTCCTACCCAGATGGACTAGTGAAATATTTCTGTGGCAGATATATGGAGCTGTCTATCTGGCTTGTCAGGTTACTTCAGCTGTGTCGCAGCAGCAATGTGTGTGGATTTTCATTTTGCAGTGTTAGAAAGTCTGTGCTTTCAGGCTGTCAGTGTTATATGGCCAAGTAATCTAAAGAATAGAAGACTTGGCATACGTATCTGTCAGCCAAGGTCAGAGAAATAACAGACATAAATATAAAGTTTAAGTAGATATTAGGGATGTAACGATATGGAAATTTTGTATCACGGTTATTGTAACCAAAATTATCACGGTTATTATTATTATCGCGGTATTATTGCACTGCGCTCAAAATGTTCTAAAAGTACTTTTACACAGAATTTAAATCATTTAACTCCTTTATTGTTATATTCATAACAGTTCTTTTGTCTTTTTTGTCAATAAATGTGTCAGACTCAGAGGCCAAACAATGCAAACTGCGCACGTGCACCTCGCGTGAGGCTCCTTAATCAAGGACAGATACATAGTTCAGACTTTTCCAGGCAAAGAGTAGCATCACCGTGCGTTACTGAGGCAGTGAGGTGATCAAGCACGGTATAACGGTAATTTTAATTGGACACGGTAACGATTATCGTGGGAAATTTTATCGCGGTTTACCATTTTACCGGTAACCGTTACATCCCTAGTAGATATTAATAGTTACAGAAGCTGGATATATGAAGGACAAGATAAACATATGTCTGCTGTATTTGTGGTCCTGTTTAGAAGATAAATTTTATTAATCCCTCATGTTCTTCACATTCTGTTGCTGAGACATGCCACACAAACTCAACTTGAAATACACAAACAGATCCTACGATCATGCACCAATGAAAAGATGTCATACTGTTGGTTTGCTGCTCCTGACTGGTTTAGTTGTGTTGGAAGGAGAAATTGCATGGCTGAGATTGCCTGGTAAATAATTTATCTGAAAAAGTATGCATCCAGTCACGTTTTCTTAGTTTTACGGGATGTCTCTCAGATGGATGTGAAATACATGTCCCATGGATTTGTAAAACAGTGTGGTGTGTCATGTCAATAAGGCCCTGTAGATTATCGAAAAAAACATTTGGACAAGCTTTGTTTTTTGCTGTGAATTACTGCAGAAGCATGCTGCACCCTTCATATCAGACCTAACTTTTTTTCCATGGGGCTGCCATTTCATTTCCCCAAACGCGAGCTGCAGAGGAACAAAGTGTACATCTAAAGGGTGCTTTGGATTGTGCTGGCTAGCCTCTTTAAAAAGGCAACAGGAGGAGGAAGATGCTGGAGCTGCTCGCTGACCCTCATCACATGGAGGTCAAAGCTGTGCAATCGTCTCCTCTAAACACAAAGACATTGTGGTGGAGGAGTCTGTGTGTTTGTCCTTCATGCCTCAGAGGAGCTTCAACCTGCTGAAAAATAACAGGTGCTGAGTGTCTCGCTGCTTATTAGCTCCAGATGTTCCCTGTGATAACTGAAGCAATAATGTGGCTGTGGTAGTAATAGCTTTCTTCTTTTACTGTACATGTACTTATACCATGGAGTAACATCTCAAGAAAGAAAGCAGGTATTATTGCACACGGTGTGTGGAACATGAATGGCACAGATTATGCATATGAGGAATATTATAGGAGGGTTCACATGCAGTTCAGGGGCTGCTTTAAGCAACTTATTAAAATGACTTCAGAGAATCAAAGGTGCCGACCCATAAAAAAGTCATGAGATCGGAGAATACATTTACAAACCTTTGGAGTTAAAACGTGCAAATATGCTCAACAGTAAACAAAAATGTGCTCTGTACTTATGTTTGTGTGTGGGACTCTGTCAGAAATCTATCAGATGAACAAATGTTGTCTTAAGACACTTAAAAAGAGTAGGTCAGTGCCATTCTCTTCCTTTATGTTTTATTTTATATAAACTTTGTATGTTTTTATTTTTTGAAAGAGGAAGTACACCTAGAGAGGCAGGCCGACGAAGGGACTTCAGTGGGAATCCATGTTCTATGTTGAATATGAATTTATTTGAGGTTAATTCCTGAAGTTGTAACATTTTGTTTTCAAGAGGCTCCTCCTCTTTTTATGTGTGTAAAGGTGGTTATAATGGTGTTTTAATCAGTTACAACTATTGATCTATTCCGAACATTAACAGCTTTGATGATTATAAAGTGGAGAGGACTGATGTTGATTGTCATTGTAACAGTAATATCTGTCATCATTTTGAAATTTGCTCTAATTGATTCAGATCAGCTGTTCTCTGGTCTTAAAGATAAAATTGATAACATCAGGGTTACTGGCCCACACGAATTAATGAGGATCCATTAATGACAAAGTTTTAATGAATGGTTTATTATTATTAGTTTTTTATTTTTAAAAGGGAACAGCTACGTCTATGGTTTTAAACCCTGTTTTCCAACAACATACACAAACAAATCGCATTACTGCACTGTAATGTAACAGAGTTCATACTACTGCTACAAACATTGATGCTGTTACCATAGCTGTATGCTATTGCAGTTTGCCGTTTTGACCTTCAACATGTTCGTATTTTGCATCGACTTAATGTATGCATACTGATGATCTTTTCAGAATCATCACGAGATATGAGTGTTTCTTGTCGCACAAAAGATTTCAACAAGTTTGTGCACAGTGCCACTTGCAATTGTTGCGACTTCTCTCTGCCACCATAGAACAATGTTGCCAAGTCCACTTATTATAAGCAATTTTGGGTTTGTTTTTCCAAAAGTTGCTTGCAAATCTCGTGAGCTGTGGGTTGTGTTTTATTGGGCTTGTTTTCTAATGTCCAAGTTACTTATTTAGGCTTGCATTTCTGTCTGTGTAAATCCCCCAATTATCTTCCAGCTTGTCATAATGAAGCAACACACCCCTGTTTCCTGCCCATGCCCAGGTCGACTCCAGATGCCCCCAGACACACTCATGTACTTGCAGCATGCACCATGATTGCAAGGTCCACTTATTATAAGGGATTTTTGGCTTTCTTTTTTTGAAAAGTTGCGTGTAAATATATTTTTTTTTACCATGTTTTTCTGGGCTTGTTCAAAAAGTGCAGCTGCTCATTTGAACTTGTTGTTCCCCCAAACCCAGGACTAATCTGATTTGCTTCTTACTACCAATTTAAACTCAATGCAGAAGTTACACAAACTATTTTTCCCATTCTAAACATGAGGATCAAATTGAAATTTAACTGTAAAAAGAGGGGCAAAGGGATGTTTCCACCAAACAGATATCCTTATAGGCAAAACTAAGTTGACTTCTTGTGAAGCTATTACTGTTTTCACCATAATAAAGCTGTAGAGGATCAACATTAAACTTAGATAAAAGCCTAACTATGTCTGATTGGTTACAAAAGTCAAGGTTAGACAGAGTGTTCAGCTATAAAGAAGTTATAAGTAACAGTAGCCCCTCCCTTCACTTCTGTATAAAAAAAGGCTGGTCCACCTCATAACAATAGGATGTTTAATTGAGAGCCAAATAAGAAAAAAAAATGTCAGAGAGACTGAAATGTAATATGGATGAGAATTTAAAAAATACTTTGCGTAGCCTTCTTTAAAAAAAAAAAAATAAAAAAAATAAAAGTAATCCATTGCATTAAAATCCGTTGCCTGTGTTGGACTTCTTTTTATCGACCTGGTTGCTTATTTCAGTAGAAACATCTGGCAACACATATACTGAAGTACTTCATCTTCTTACCTGCACATGTTGTCTTTGTGTTGTCCATGCCATGCTGTCACTCTGACCGACAGCTTTGCAGAAAAATGCTGCAGGATCAGGAGCTCACAGCTCCATGCTGGAAAAAAGAAAACAACATAAACAACTTGTGACTTTGCTGTCTGGGGCTGATGGATATGGATTACGATGCATTAAGTTGACACCCAGACACTAAGCAAAATGAGAGTGATTTGCTGCCCATAGTGTGGCACAACAAAAAAGAATATAATGACAGACATTTATGATAAATTATATATTCTCTGTTGATGGTGGGCAGAGACAAAGTGACAAAAAAATAAGAATTCATGATAGCAACAAATTTATGGACTCTCAGATAATAAATCTGTCCCTATCACATTTGCTCTGCTGGATAGAAATGTATTTAAGGTGAGCCCCTGAGATGTGGCATCTCGTTTTCAAGAGGGTCCTCATATCTATATTGTTGTAAAGGTATTCATATTTGAAATATAATCAATAACGATGGATAGAGAGGTCATTCTAATATTAACATTAACATCTATAAACTGGAGAGGACTGATGTTGATTAATGTAGCAGCATTGAAGTTCAATGCAAGAATTCAGTTTACAGTTTTGGTAAACAAATAAAGGTAAAATATCAAATTGTGCCAAATGTTTTCTGAATGAAGAATAAATTGACAATAACTACCATGCTAGACACCCCTGAAGGCACACATACAGTAATGACCAAGTCATTTTGATGAAAAGTCAGTTCATAACTTTTTAACTGAAATGAAGATAATTGATATGTTTATGTATTTAATTAAATGTTAACAATAGCACATGTCTTTAGACACTGTGTTTCAATTCTTTGCCTGGCAAGGTTTCATGGCATAAAGTGAGATTATGTTAACTGGTGACTTTCAGCCATTTAAGTGTGGGGTTGTGGTTCTTACCGCAGATGTTGAGAACAAAAGTTTCATGAGTTCTTAAAAGTTTACCCTAAAGTTATATGTGATAAGTATTTCTTCCCTCTTAGTGATGAGGAATTTCAACGATATGAGCTGAATTTTTAATAATGGTAAAATGATAAATGCATTTAGGCTTATAAACAAATTTTCTAGCCTCTTTGAGTACTCAAAGCACTTTTATACCGCAGGTAACATCAACATGTTTACTCTGCACATTCACTCACTGATGGTTAAAGTGACTGTGTAAATTTTACATCCATTTAGCTAACATGTCTTTGTCTTGGGTTATGTGTCTTGGCCAGGGCCACGTTGCCAAGTGGCAATCGGTGTCAGCAACCAGCAACTGGTAACCTTCTGATTGTTGGTAGAACACACTGCTAGACTAAGCCAATGATGCCCCATAATAAAATCAGCCGTCACATTCCACTGTAGGTCCGTAGTGAACAGCATTACTCCCTTAATCTCTATACTAAAGATAGCATCACTCTGTATTCAATGTCCTGGATATGAACACATCATTGGTTTTGTTGTTGAGGTTCTCCATAAATTTGTCCGCTTTGTTGATAGCTTGGTGACCTACTAAGCTGTTGAAGAGTTGTCCTAGACAGGCTCCCAGACAGGCCCAAGGAGGCCCCTAATACAATTATAATTACCCCGCCCCCTGCATTTACATAAGGTGGTTAAGTCCACCTGCACTATCAGACAGCCTGCAGAGCGCTAACTTTTCACAGACAGCGAGTGGAGCCAGAGTAGACAGCATGCCAAGCAAGAAACAAAAAGAAAAAATGCTCAGGCAGGAGAGGGAAGCAAGGGGGCAACAGTATGCCACCCAGTTCATCCATAGGCAAGGTGGGTCTGTTAGTGGTTCATGTGATGGACAGTTCTGTAACATCAGCCTGTTAGGACTATTCTAAATCTGTCCATAGTTTATGAACTTGCTCACTTTTCTCCCCATATTAGCTCATATTTCTGAAGAAAACTCTGGACATTTCACTGTTGTTGTTAAATAACATTTTAACAAGCTGCTGTGCCCGTATATCAACCAGTTGCCCCAATAGACACGTCCAGAGGAACAGCAGCTACAGTAGCTTGCATCTCATTCTATAGATGATAATTTTCTAATTAAAATTAATCATAAAAGGTAATTTGCAGTTCAGTTAATTTTGTATTTAAGTTTTGTATTTTCAGGTAATTATTCTTAAGATAATTTTATGTTCAGTTACTGTATTTAAAGGAAGAGATGGGTTGTTGGAGTATAGATATCAGTCTTGCAGCAAATAATTCAATCTAAATAAAATTCATTGTATTTTCAGTGCTTCCCCTACCAAGTAACTGTCATGCTGTTCTTTTCACAAATGTGTGAATGATTGTCAAAACTATCATTTAAATGCAGTTTTATGTATCAAAATTTAGGCAGCCTTATGGCCAGCTTTGGAGACCCAGTAGGATGTCTTTTCATTTATGTTTTAGACTGGGCAATACTTGAAAACTCATTAAACAGAGAGGACAAAGAGGGCTCAGCAACTTTAGCTTTGAGATTTAGTGTATGTTTTTACCAATCAATCTTCAATCTTTCTTTGTATAACGCCAATTCACAACAAGTGCTAACTCAAGACAATTTACAATAGCCAAGGCTGAAGACAAACTTTTCATTTACGGATACACATATACTTCATTCATAGATACATATAAATATATATGGATATACAGACCTACATCTAAAAGCCATCATAAATCCTTCCAATGTTAACAAATGAAGCATGAATTTGTAACTTGGGCATTATTAGGTCTTTATTGACAGGACAGAGAGAGAAGGCAAAGGCTTGTTAAAGGGGCCGAGAGAGAAAACTCATTTTAACCAGATTTGAACCTGGACCAGCGGGAGCATACATTATATAAGTAGTGCCTGGTGCTTATCACTCAGTCAAATGGACATGGGCATGTTTTTTTAAACAGCAAAGCAAAGCTGCATTTACACATCAATGTACAGTACCTGATGTTTACCAAAGATAAGAAATCAACAAAAAAATCAGTATTGGGTCAAATTTGCAGTGGTCAACACAGGTCAACATACCCAAAGTCCACCCATCCTTTTACAAACATGTTAACGCAGACGTAATTTAATGTCCGTGTCGAGTTTTCAAATGCCAGTTAAAACTATCAGCCATCACTATTGCCAGTGAAAATCTGCAAACATTTGTGCTACAGACAGGGCTACTTAAATCTTCCCCACTTTACATGACTGGGTCTTGACTGGTCTGTTAATGGAAAATGCTGGGACCTGCCCACTGTCCTGACTGTGACAAGGTCCCTTGCAATCACATGGCAGAAACTTAGTGACTGGTTAATTTCATGTTATTCCACTTATGACAGGTTACTGCATGTGTTTTTGAAGGAAGCACCATCAAATAGACCTTTTTATGGTGGAATTTGGACACTCCCATTGGCTGGATGAAGGCTGGTACTTGGCTGGAAGTCAATAGGCATTTGGCTGGAAGGAGAAAACTGAAGCTGCTGCATCTATGAGTGTACCTACCTTGTGCTACATTAATGAAAGTTCGTCTCAGTAAGGGGTACGATAGAGTTGCAAATATTCAACAAAGTGAGTTCCCTGTGCTAGAACCAGGATCTAGCCATTAATGGGATGCGGGCCACTGATGTACAATGAACTAACAAGCCCCAGTGTTAGCCAGAGATGAAAACAGCTGTAACTGATGGTAGCAAACTTTTAAGAATGCTTAACATGTGTGGATGCTCCCTCATGCTAGCATTGCCCAAACTGATGTTTTATAAGTTCTGTGTGGCCTGATTTAGCTGGATGGGGCATTGATGTCGGCAAAAATTGGCCAGAACGTCACTGTGTGAATGTGGCTTAAGGTTTGGCCTGGTCAGATGCCTTGAGACTGTACAACTTGAAAACTAAGGAGGTATTTCTTTGATCACACACCTCATTTACATCAGCCTCCTTGCGCACATCCATATATAAGAACACTCTTGCATTGTCATCATTGAAAACGACAAACATTCTTCTTACACTTAAATAGTCAATCAAACCATAATCTTTAATGAGCTAATTATCATGTAACTTTTTCACAAGACCTTTGCACTTCTACCTGAGTAGATTGTCTGGATCTATTTACACCACAGAATATTTCTCCAGCGTTTTATGCTCAGCATGGTTTGGGTTTGACCTGTTCTGTTGGGAGTTTCGCATGATATATTGCTCTGACTGAACCGTGGCAAAGAATTACAGAGGACTGAGGGGAAGAGGGGGAGAGAGGGATCTGCTTGCAAATATTTTTACAGCTCTTTTTTTGCTTTAACCATGTCTCTGTGAGCCGCAGTGATATCAGCAGTGTGTGTGAGTGTGCCTTTAAATTCCCGCACACACATTCTTATGTTGGGGAATGAAATGCAGCTCCTTCAGGAGCACATGGGAGGACTGATATGTGTTCTTATTTGCCTCTTTGAGTCGTGGATGTGTTCATAGGCCACCAGCACCTGCTCTGCCCATCCCCCCCTCATTATCGTGATGAGTGAGAAGAGGAGTTCATTGAGAGGGTGCTGGCAGCATTGCAATTGGGCGGTTGTTTAGGTCCACACAAGTGAAATGAAATGACTGCGACTGTATGCTGCATAATGGCAGAGACCAAACTAAGGGTGTGTTTTTTTTACTGCAAAGGAATACAGCTTTTAAGAGAGGCACATTTGCTGTTGAAGGTGTAGCCTGGCACTTTAAATCCGGGTCCCACTTTTGCATATATCTAGGCTGACTTGTATATATAAAGTTTTTCTATTGTAAATTGCCTCAGCTGGAAACAACGCCAGGGAATAATTGATGTAGAGACATCCTCTAGGGACAATGCACCTGATCAAAGTTTGTCTGCTTTTTTTGGCTGCTGAGAAGCGCAGATTGTTCTTCAAAGGGTCTGAGAACATAAAGATTTGATCCCCATTGAGCTGCAGTTTCGTTGAAGAGTGGAAACGCATTTATGTAATGGTAAATGTTAAATGGACTTGAGCTTATATAGCGCTTTTCTAGTCTTTGACTACTCAAAGCTGCTTTACACTGCAGGTCACACCTACCCATTCACACCCATTCGCTCTCACATTCACTCACTGATGGTTCAGAGTTTCTATGTTAATTATCCATCAGTATCTCTAACACATTCACGCCCTTTTATGCCCATTTACACGCCACTGACACAGCAGTGGGAGCAACTTGGGGTTAAGTGTCTTGCCCAAGGACACATCGCCATGTGTCGCTCCGGGTAACATATGGATGAATGGCTGGAACGTATGGATATGGACAGAGCCCTCTGCCATCTACTTTATTCATTTTGTCCATATTTCCGCCCAATTTCTGGATGATTACAGATGCAGACCAAACAGAGCAATACCATGAGTGATCATTAGTGGAGTGTTGAGAAGTGTAGCTTGTTACAGACATGGTGCATTCATAATGGCATCTGATACTGTCAAGACCCCACATCTCTGGTGTCCATGGTTTCTTACAGCCTTTACTTCCTGCATGGACTTAGACCACCACAACACTTGGACTGCTATCTCAAATTAATAACACTACCTGTTTGTCCTCCTCTGGGATTAGAGTTGGTTCCAGTAGAGTAAAGGTATCAGCCAGTTTGAAGCATTGATAGAATTTGCATATGTGCTTCATAATTCATGATAACTCAGTAGTTCACTATACTTTCTGTGCTTCCCCTTTCGAGGCTGAGCTCTCTTCAGGCTCCCTTCTGCCACCACCCACAAAGTTACTGCAGTGGGAAAGTTAAGATCTTTATGAATGAATCCAAGTATGTGGGAACTTATACACAGCCTTCTCCAGTTGTCAACTGGAGAAGGCTGTTGACAATATTTTATCCTCTTGACACCCATCAACAAAACAACATTATTTAGACTACAACGCTGCCTGCTAGCCTTCTGTACTAACCCCCAGTTTTGTCTAGGTTTTGCCCCCAGTAATACTGTAACATCACTCATGAAATAGCTTATAAATAAATAGGGTCAGTAAATCCACAATTTGAAGAAGCCATATCATGCTTCATCTTAGTTTAAATTCCCTGTCAAACACTTCTGTGAGGCTCTCCAGCATTAAGGCTTTTCCCTCTCCCCCTTTTTGCAGTGCCAGCAATTGCCTGAATAGACCTACCAGTGTGATGTCCTACCATTGTTTTGTCATCCATTTAAGACCATCAGCCTATGGAGAGTGCAGATGTCAAAATACCGAGTTGCTAATGATGCGGTGCCAGGCAGAACTGAACTGACCAGTCAGCACAGAAATGACCTGCAAACCAATCAGAGGAGACTGGGCCCACATGGAGAAAGGAGCTGTAAAGAGACAGGACCTCTAACAGAGCACTACCAGGGGTAGTCAGAACTAGAAGGTATTTTGAAAATAAGTAATTATGAACATACTCTTGGAGTCATAAAAAATATGAACTTAACTTAAGGCAAAATACAACATCTTTACACATAATGAAATGACCCTTAAAATCTTGCCCTGAATGTAAGATACCAGACATATTAACTTACCAGCTACATCTGTTTTTTCGTTGTATAGTCAGCAGTTTAGGCTAATGTAGCATGCTAATCCATTACCCACAGCTTCTGCCCACCTCTCTCCTGCGGCATCCTCAAACCCCAGCACTGTCACACACCAGAGAAACCCTGAGACAAAAAACAATACAGCCGTTTTCCCTGAAATCCTCTCGACTATGCCTCAGCCTGAGACTCTCACCTTCCTCACATCTCCCATCTGTCAGTGTAAGACATGAGAGCGTGAATTCAAAAGGTCTTGATGGAAGTGTAGAAGTGGGCCGTGCTGAAATGGATGAGCGGAGATAGGGAAGGGTGTGGATGATGCATGATTGTATGTGAGCATGGGGACAGGGGGGCAGGCCCAGAAATAGCCTGTTTCAATCTCTCTCTGTGGACGTGACCCCTCTCCCAGCTGTACTCAAGCTGCTTCGACACACGCCAAGTTTCCTCTTTCCTCCTCCCCACTCGCTTATTCTCTCTGATTCAGTTCCTGGTAGTCAGGAGAGTTCAGTCTGGATACGATGACATCATACCTCTCTTAAAACCATGTTTGCATGCTGGCCTCTGAACACATCGACACAGATTGATTTTATTTCTATTATTCAGTTTGAATCAAGACTGGGCAGTAATGTGGAGTTAAGAATATATATCAATATATTTCATGAAAAAATTTAAGAGAGTATTGTTCAAGTCCATATGATGATGTTGATAATAGAAAAAGATTTCAAATCCAATCAAAGACTAAAAGACTTATACTATCAAAACCACTAAACATAATCAAATCTAATCAAATCTAATCAATCTATCTATCTATCTATCTATCTATCTATCTATCTATCTATCTATCTATCTATCTATCTATCTATCTATCTATCTATCTATCTATCTATTCTCGTGGGCATACTCTGACATACTCTGATGGATATTTCTCAGCTTCGGGCCTCTGTACGCTGAAGACATTTTTGCCACATTTTTATCTGATTTATACACTGTCCAGTGAAAACAGCTCTGAGACCCACTAATGGGCCTCTACCCAAAGCTTTAGAACCGCTGCACTAGAAGACTGTATTTGAATCTTGATCCTTCAAAGATTGTTCTTAGGGCATTTTCACATTAGACCCACCTGTTTCGAATCGTGCTGCGGCGTGGTTCGCCCCCCTCCCCCTCCCTCTCTGGTTTGCATTCACACTGGCAACATCGAACCATGCCCGGACCCACTTGTGTATTTGCAGTTTGAAACAGCAGGGGGCGATATGCACGTAACTGGTTACCAAACCTGCTACGGAGGAGAGCGAAGAAGAGGCTACCATGGTAACCATTTTCTACACCAAACAACCAATGTTTACGTTTTGCTCTCTTCTACATTTTCCTTCAAGTGTGTTTTTTTTATCGTGTTTGAGACGGCATCAGCGACCTTCTGGACCCTCGTAAATCATCGTAATCCTCAACCAGAATAAACAAATTGACAAATTGAGTAAGCAAAAGATTCAAATGCGGGATTAACAATGAAGTAATGCATCAGAAGTAGATTGGTTCGGACCACTTTGTTTCACACCAGTGAAACCGCACCAAATGTCGGGAGATGGAGCGGATCGAGACCACCCCTTCATGGAGGTCTCAGACCGGCTGATTTAGTGCGCGCCAAAGTGCAGTGGTTGCATTCACATTGATACTAACATACCAAAACCTGGGCCAAAACTTCTTTGGTGCGCACTAAAAATGGTTGGTGTGAAAACACCCTTAGAGAATCAGAGAATATGATCCAGGAAACCTCAGGATGAATTTACTAATTAAGAAAAAACAGTAAGTGAGTGAAAACAGTGGCTCAGAGCTGCACTTTTGAAGAATGTGCAGTTGTGATTAATCAACAGGCTGACTTGTAATTTTTTTAAGCCTTTGTGTTCACTTGAACCATGCACATGAGCTATCAAGACGCTGTTACAATTCTAAGCCATAAAGCAATATATTGAATTACAAAGTTAAACCAGTAAGGATAATCCAGTTATGTAAAAATTATATAAAAAGTAAAATTAACTTGGCTCTTGAAAAAAATACCTTAAAGATGCTCAAAAATGGTTTTTTAGAAGTTGTCTCTGTCAAAGCTACAGCTTTCTTTCCCAGATTTGCCCTGAAATCTGTCTTAATTAAAATACTAGTCACTTATTATTATTTGTTTTTGACCCTCCCTTATGTTCTGTGTATTTTGGAAAATGATTGTGTAACTTAGCAGTGTTACAGTCATCGATAATATAAAGACAGACCAAAATCCTGTTGGACTTGGTCCTGTAACCCTACTGATAAACAGCTGTTGAAAGCCTTTGAAGAGCCACCAGTGGTTAGCACTAAATGGTAAATGGTAAATGGACTTGAGCTTATATAGCGCTTTTCTAGTCTTTGACTACTCAAAGCTGCTTTACACCACAGGTCGCACTTACCCATTCACACCCATTCGCTCTCACATTCACTCACTGATGGTTCAGAGTTTCTATGTTAGTTATCCATCAGTATCTCTAACACATTCACCCCCTTTCATGCCCATTTACACGCCACTGACGCAGCAGTGGGAGCAACTTGGGGTTAAGTGTCTTGCCCAAGGACACATCGCCATGTGTCGCCTGGAGCTGGGCTTGAACCTGCAACCTCCTGATCACTGACCAAGCGCACTATCCAACTGCACCACCAACGCCCCAAACTAAAACTCCTCTTGTCCATTATCCATACACCCCTTTTTTCGTTGTTGCAGAGGGGCTTGAGCATAACAACACTAACATTGGATGTAAGCAGAGACTGGTCTCCAGCCATCTACCAGATGATAAAAATAGACAACCCTCACACCTCGACCCTGACACCTTTGAGTTAAATAACAGTCATTAGTAAACCCTGTTTTAAGTCTTAGGGACACCCCAGTAACCAGAGACAACCCACACATGCAAACTCTTGACAGAAATGCCCCCTCTGACCTGGTATTCCATCCAACAATCTTTTTCTGTGAGGCAAAAGCAATGTCTGCTAGGGCTGAACAATTTTAGGAAAAGATCTAATTGTGAAAATTTCAATTATATCTCTTCCTTTTCTGGCAGACATAGCAATTTCAGTTTGATACAAGATTTTCTTCAAATTAAGCCTCACTACAATATTCACGATGTTTACAGTATAGACAACAGTAAGGAAATCAATGATCAAAAGCACATAAAAACACTATACATCATCTAATATGGATGATAAATTATCTGTTATTATTATTTAAGGGATACTCCAACTTCTACTCCTAAACAGAGGTTTTGTGTTGTTGACCTGCTTATCAGCACTTCTGCTATGGAGATGTGATGTTTGTAAACAAGTTGACACTTTTGAAAAGCTCCTTTAAATAAAGAATGTGAACTGATTCATGGTTGTGAGTAAGTTGTTAATTTTCAAGCAATTCTTAATCCAACACTGCATAGTTTTTCCACCCTAATATAATATTTCTAGAGTGATTGTGATGGTACATCACCTTACAACAGGTTGAATGACACCTCTGTCATAGTCTGAGGGGACCTGTATCACCTTCACTGGCACTATGAAACACCAAAAAACTACATATTTTTACTGCTTTGACTGCTTTACGGCATACATCACTTCCCCCTCGAGGCGAAAGCTGAACGTTAGGAAAAGGAGAATATAAACAGTTATGAATTGTTAATACAGATGTAATTAACAGAATTTAGTTTAAAGTGAATATACATTTATTTTCCTAATGGAAATAGGGACCTTTGGCTCACATTCCTGCATGGTAGGTGCTCCTCTGACACTGGATACCACCCGCTGTAAAACAAGAAGAAGAAGGCTAAATGCAGAACTGTTATCATGGCGAAAGCAGGGAGAAACCTGAAGAATAGTAATGTTTTATCAGAGGAGACAACAAAAGGAAAGTTGGAGAGATAAAGCTAAATACCCGGACAGTGATAAACATTGCCCCGGCGTTCACTTGCTGGCATTAGCTGAAAGACGAGGAAGGATGTCGAACCAATGCTGATTTGGCCCTTTTACTGTTGTACATAAGTACATGATGATTTTTTTTAATAGAAACATGATCAGACTGTACCTTATCAGTCCACATGGTTTATTTGTCTCTTTGGACGTTCTGTCAGCTCGCTTCTCCTCCCACTGTATGTCAACAAATGCATGTTGGTGTACAACAATGCAGTTACACTCGTCAGCCATAGAGGCCCCTAGAGAGCTGAAAGCTGGAAACTTACATAGTAGGGCTTTAAATGCAAATTGTCATGATTGTGTTTTCTGAAATTGAAATTTTGACCTAAAAACGATAAATCTGCCTACTGCACCATACACAGACCTATCTTTAAATCCTAGTTGTTGTTCTTACTTTTTTAACATTTCAATAATAATATTATGTTTTATTTTTAATATAGATTTTTCAAGGTGATAATACAGTTGGATGGCACAATGATGCAGCAAGTATTGTGTGTGCCTTCCAGCAGAAAGGTGACTGGTTAGATACTCCACCCCCTCATGCCCAGTGTCAGCAAGGATAGGCTCCAACCTCCTCCGACCCCAAGAAGGATAAGTGGTATAGATCAATGATTCTGAACTGGTGGGTCGTGTCCCCAAAAGTGGGTCATGGACCCTTTTCCAGTGGGTCATAAACCTTCGCCTGGGCAAAGAAAAAATGTTAGGAGAAAAGTGCTGTGATTTATTTTTTTTTTGTAAGGGGGAATATTTATGCAGTGGTGTGCCGTTTATTTACATTCCTCAACAATAAAATATAAAATCCTGTATGGATTATTGACACATTTTTTAATAGTTTCATTTTTATATGTAAAGTACTCAGCTAAAGCTCCATATTTTAAGTCTTTTTGGAACAGCTTCTCAAGAGCTGTTCTTTCTTATTTAATATCTGTTAGGTCTATTAAAAAGGGCTGAAGTTACTGAAGTGTTTTTGTGTGACCAAGGGCTTATTTAGCACTACTAATTGAATATAATTTTTACACAGGGCTGTTCAGTATGTCCACTGATGCAGGGTTATAACAGCTACAGTTACACTAATTGTTTTAAAACCTTAAAGGAACACTCCGACTATTTTGGACACACGCCCTTTCCCTATCATTGACAAAGTCAGACAAGCTCAAAAATACCTTTTTTCTGTCTCTGCGTCCAGTGGCTGGCTCCTAGCTGTTAGCATCGTAGGTAGCTTAGCTCAATGGCTGGAAGTCAATAGGAGTCAGAGCCGGACTGACGGCACGTGAAGTAAATCCAAATGGTTATAAAACATTTTAAAAGACGTATTTTCTTTCTTAAATCCGTTAAAATAACGTTTTGATAAACACGGAACTGCGCATGCGCAGAGCTCCGCGGACCGGAAGCAGCAGCCGGACTGACTACTGCGCATGCGCAGGTCTGTGTGTGTTTAAAAACGTTGTTTTAACGGATTTAAAAAAGAAAACACGTCTTTTAAAAGTTTTATAACCATTCTGATTTACTTTAGGTGCTAATAAGCCAACGTGTTTTCTTTCTTAAATCCGTTAAAACAACGTTTTGATAAACACAGACCTGCGCATGCGCAGTGCTCCGCGGACCGGAAGTAGAAGCCGGACTGACGAAAGTGGACAAAATACTCCTTGCAGTGGTCCAGAGGATGGTTTATTAGCACATAATGTAAATCACAATGGTTATAAAACATTTTAAAGACGTGTTTTCTTTTTCAAATCCGTTAAAACAACGTTTTTAAACACACACAGACCTGCGCATGCACAGTAGTCAGTCCTGCTGCTGCTTCCGGTCCGCGGAGCTCTGCGCATGCGCAGTTCTGTGTTTATCAAAACGTTGTTTTAACGGATTTAAGAAAGAAAACACATCTTTTAAAATGTTTTATAACCATTTGGATTTACTTCACGTGCTAATACGCCCTCCACTGGACCACTGCAAGGAGTATTTTGTCCACTTTCGTCAGTCCGGCTCTGACTCCTATTGACTTCCAGCCATTGAGCTAAGCTACCTACGATGCTAACAGCTGGGAGCCAGCCACTGGACGCAGAGACACAATAAAGGTATTTTTGAGCTTGTCTGACTTTGTCAATGATAGGGAAAGGGCGTGTGTCCAAAATAGTCGGAGTGTTCCTTTAAGCTAAAGTTGATATAAATTTACTGAGTCTGTTGATTTGTACAAAATTGATACCCTGACACACCAGATGGACCATTTGATATAATTCTCCTGTCCATTTGGGCAACAGGCTATAGAAAGTGTTCGGGAATGAGTACAACTTTTTTAAAAGCATGTTCGACAGGTGATTGGAAGATCATCCTGTTAATTACAGTCATTATACGCCAATCAGATAATGTTGTAGGCAGGTGTTATTGTTACAAGACAATAATATCATTCCTAACAAGAAGTACTTTAATTATTATTATTTTTTTTCATTTAATAAAGAACTGTATTCCAGACCTGATGAAACTGCAACAGCAGCTGTTAGCATCTATGCTAGTCTCTGTTGAGCAGCTGCTTCCTGCTGTCGTCTGACTGGGATCTTCCACCCCTTCCTGCTCCAAAAGATGCTGCACAGAGTGGTTGTAGATTGTAGATTGAAAAGATGAATCTGTGTGGCTATAGACATTGAATCAGGCTGATCCAGCTGCTGTGCAAGGTTACAAAGTTATGTGATGCTTTAAAGGGAAACAAAAATTCTCTCCTTGTGTCAGACATGTTTTTTAATTTCATATTTAACTTTAAACAACTTTTTGCACCTGTCCAAGTCATCCTGGTGATACAGCTCCCTTTTTCTTTTGCTCTCCTCTTTGCTCTGAAACCTTGCTTGTCACCATGTGCTCTTTCTGTGGATTGCACCCATGAAGATCTGATTCTTTTTGGATTCCCCTCTCAGTTACAATGGATTTTCTTTATGGAAAAAGCAGATCTACACAGGTTTTCATGATCAGCAATAGAAAAAAAAACTCATTGTGCACCTGAGATTTTAATGCTGTTCTCCAGAGAACAAATGATTATGACTTTCTCTTGTTTTAAATCACATTAACAGAGACACTGGATGCTGATCAGTTGATATTGTACTCTGTAAAATTAGTCCATACCTTTGTCTGCTTCTTACTCCTATCTGCCATAATCACATGTTGGACTTGTTTGTTGTCCCTGATAAAAGCATGACACCCTTGATTTGCAAGGCATTCAGGATTTTGTGTAAGGAATTAATCAAGGGATAAATGAGCAAAAATAGAATGGTATTGGTTCCTTAAGGCATATTTTATGATTCCCATTGGAACTGTTTTTTTGATGCACATTCCTAAACATGATGGACACAGGTAGGGTTTGTAATCGCAGTAAAATGGCAGATTGAACCTAAAAGATGCACAATGTTCTCTTCAATAGAGATTTTAGCAATTGGCACATCACTGTTAGCACAAGCCAAAAGACTTAGTGTTTGTACTGCTTTTTATTGGATTCAAATAATGCATTAAAAACTAAACACCCAGACTTCCTGTCTTGTCAACAACTATGTATAAAACTAATCTCCAGGAGCATCTGGCAAACATGTAGATTGTGAAGGACTGCAGCTCGGCACCTCGTTGCTTTTGTTGTTGTGCCATCAAAAAGTTATTAACAATGGAGATACTTTTTACAAGAACCTTTTAAAGTTTATCATTCTGGTATTGTGACAGCATGTTAAAGTCTTTAAAAAATTACATTTTGAGATATTGATCATTCACATATCACATCACACTCTGATCATTTTGGCTGGACATCAAAATTGATGCAATCTAGCATGTAATTCAATGGACATGTGTGCTAAATTAATAAAAATGTTCATGTGATAAACTTAAACCTACATATCTAACCATAGTTATCTTCTGCTGTGTAATGGACAGTTCTAACAAGGTTTTAAATGCCAGCTTTATATCTGCAAGTCATTTTAAGAAGCTTAAACTATCCTATACAACAGAAACATTTGTGGCGTGATCTACTAAAGGGTTGTGTGTACAAAAACACTTTCAAACTTGATAGTGCAAGCAAAGCTGATCTGCTAAATGGGTGCACAAAGGATTGCATCTATCAAATGAGCAAAATAGCATGCACAATCCATTTAATGTGTTTTATCTCATGAATATGCAGACTGCAGATTTACCACCTTTAGCCACTACTTTCCTCTGAGCCTGAAACACCCTGGAACATACAGAAGTTTTTTAACCAAGTCAAACTGGTATTTATTTTGCAAACTTTGAAAACATAAGACTGAAATTTTAACATTTTCATGAACAGGTAACCTGGATGTTCTCATGTCCTCCACTTGTCATGGTTTTCTGCCATTTATCATCCAACTCTGCTTAGTCTCCATCAGCAGATGTTTTTGCTGTTTTTTTAAAGATCGACAAATCATCTCTTTGGGCACTGGTTGTTTTTCCTCTTTCGAGTCTCTGTGTAAACAGCCAATTCACACGCTGTCTGCCTGTTTTACCAACTAAGTGACTTGCTCGTTCTGTGTCAATGTCACTGACTGTTACTCAAGAGGCCCAAAACTGCATCTCCACAGTTATTATCAGCTAAAATGCATTATAGTCAAGGGACTGAGTGACGTCTTTTAAGCCATGTGTCTGCAGACAATCAGTACTGGGGATCTCTATGCAACTGAAAAAATTATGAATGTTTTTCATCTAAAATGCTCAGCTATAGTCTAACCCTTTCTGAACTGTTGCATGCTGTATTCCCAGAGCCTCCATAAACGCAGCACGCACTGTATTCGCCCACACACACACACACACACACACACACACACACACACACACATTTCTTCTCACACCTACTTACACACATCCGCATATTTAAGCAGCTGCAGAGCCGTGGGAGTGCACAATTCCAGCACAAACTTAGAAACTAAACTTCAAACCCTCTCATGCAACTGGCCTCTGGTCAAACCATGTATTGAGTTTCCTTGTGCTGCGCAAAGGCATATAAAACTGTTTTGATGTAATAAAAATGCAGTGTGAATGTTTTCAATTATCTGATCATGAAAGTATCAATCGCAGTATCAGAGCTCAGGGACAAAAAACACACAACAACTCTTCATAAATTACAAGGGGGGTGGGGGTGTTTTCTGTAGAAAGGAGCAGACAGAGAGATAGACATTAAAGGCACACTGCTAGAAAGAATGATCCCAACATGTAATACAAACTCTACAAAGCCTCAAATGGGACAAAAGACCAGAATGAAGTCATAGGGTTTAAGCCAATGAAGGGAGAAGCTTTTTCTGTGGGAAGATTTATTCATGGTAATTTTAGTGTTCCTATTTGAAACTAAAGGATGGGTCATTCTAACAATCCTACTGTTTCTTAGAAAATAACCAGCGGTGGGGAGCGTAATCCTGGACAGCCTTGGTTGTGCATGCATGCAAAGCACAGGAACAGACAGAAGGTTCGTGAGTCGGGAGCAGAGTCGGGGGCAACTAACGATTTGTTCGGTAACTGTGTTCATCTAGTGCAGTCTTAGCTGTAGCTGTGCGAGTGTGGACTCCATTCAGACAGGAGAGGTTCTGATGGCTGCAGAATCGACTTCACCCGAACAAGCTAGGGTCCTCTCTGATCAACCTTGCAGCCTTTCTAAAGGATGAGGTCCGCAGTGTCAGCCTGGACACGCTGCTCCTATGTCCTGCCCCAAGAGAGAAGAGGGACAGCAAAGCAAAAGGTCAAGAGAGAACCGCTACAGTAATGCACACAGCCGGAGAGCCAGAAAGAGAACAGTCACAAGTCACCGTCAAGGGAAGTGTTTCAAAACGGACTAAAGACAAGAAGAGTCCCCATTGTCACGACTGTGACAAAGAACACTGGCTCCCGAGCTGCGAGGAGTTCAAAAGACTGAGCACAGACCAAGCAAGAGACTGGATCCAGAAGGATCAAAGGTGTTGGAGGTGCGCCTGCAAGGGCCACAGGGCATCACCTACGCTGTGCTGGACGATGGTTTTGGAGAAAACCCTGCTCCTACATTCAGCGGCCCTTCAGCTGGGTGTCCAGGGCCCACGAGAAATGCTGACCATCTGCACGATTCGTCAAGACGTCAAAGAGATCAGCGGTCAGAGGATCTGGAGTGTTTGCAGAAGGGGAAGCCTGTCCCATTGGACGGCAGACTACTGACGCTTGCCCTGGAACTCGACTCTCAGGGCCTAATCAGAGTGGGAGGCAGATTGCAGTGGGCACCTGACTTGCCTGATGATGTGAAACACCCCATTGTCTTGGGAGCCAAACACAGAATCACTGAGCTGATAATCCAGAAGTACAATAGAGCAGTTTTCCAGGCAGGGTCAGAGAGGGTCTTTGCTAAGATACGGAGAAGAGGGAAGAGAGGCAGTTGGTCGGTTCCAGAGAACCTGCACTGACTGCCAGAAGGCCCAACCCACCATACCCCAGATGGCAGACTTACCACCCTGTCCCCTCAAAGTAAGAGAGAAGGCATCTCACTCTACAGGAGTGGACTGTTTCGGGCCATTCTCAGTCCGGAGAGGAACTGAGAAACGATGGGGAATGGTCTAAACAATAGTCAGAGCGGTGTGTCTTGAGGTGTTGCACCGCATGACCACTGACTCATTCCTGTTGCTGTTTCGGCGATTACAGTCTAGAAGAGGGCCGCCACATACTCTCATGTCCGATCAAGGGACGAACCTTGAGGAGGAGAGGCAGAGCTAAGAGAGAGCTTCGAGTCCATGGTGTAAGAGCTGAAGCGCCAACTAGCCCCCAGTCAAGTGCATTTTCAGTTCAACCCACTGAACGCGCCACACTTCGGAGGGACATGGGAGAGGGAGGTGAGATCTATCAAGACAGTGCTATACACCTTCTGGGTGCACTGATTGTAAGTGATGAGGTCTTCGCCACCGTCCCTACCAAGATTGAAGGTGTACTCAACTCAAAGCCCCTGGGCTATGTGTCCACTGATGTCGCTGACGCCAAACTATCTCCTCATGGGGCGGCTGGACCCCACCCTTCCTCAGACTGTCTACTGCCCCTCAGTAGTTAGGGGCCGTAGGATGTGGAGATACAGCCAGGTGCTGGCCAACCAATTCTGGTCCCACTTCCTCCTGTACTACTTACCCTCCCTGCAAGCAAGACAGAAGTGGACTAAGGACAGAGAGGGCCTAGTCACTGGAACAGTGGTGATGATATTCGACCAGTCACTGCCAAGAGTGATGTGGCCATGGGGCGTGTGGAGAAGACAATCCATGGAGCGGACGGGAGAGTGAGAGCAGCGGAAGTCTCCGTCTGTGGGAAGACCTACACCAGACCACTGGCCCGCCTGATTGAGTTGCCAGCATTCCCCGGCCCACCACCAGATGACTGAGACTCTGACTTGACCCCTGATCTAGTTGTTTGCCTTCATTTAGTTTGCTAATTCCCATGGGGAATTAGGGGGCAGCCGTAGTGAAGGCTCATGTTATACTAGAATTTAGTTTGTTCAGTAGCCTATAAATCTACAGTTTACAGTTCCTGCATAATCCCCCTGCCCCTAATGGTAATATAAGCCCACACCACTCCCATTTTTATTTGTTTATTATTTTTGTTGAATGTGTAACATGCCATATTGCTGTGACTGTGATGTTCTAATTTTAGAATCTATTTGTTCTAGTTTTTATGTTGAAGCTCAGGGCAGTTCGAGGTTTGAGTGTATTCTGATGCATTTGCTAAATTACAGTAGCCCGCGCCGGCCTTTCCGGCGGTGGGGAGCGTAATCCCGGACAGTCTTGGTTGTGCATGCATGCAGAGCATGGGAACAGACAGAAGATTCGTGAGTCAGGAGCAGAGTTGGGAGCAAGTTGTTCGATAACTGTTTTCATCAGGTGCGGTCTGTAGCCGTTGCTGTGCGAGTGTGGACTCTTTTCGTGAGGATGAGTAATTGTGTGGGGCACACTTAGGAAGAGGACTGCTGCTGGCTAACCGGGAACGTTAGCTAGCATTGTCGGCTGGCGTGAATGAGGACCAGAGGAGCTGCTGGCTGATTGGTAGCAATCGTAGTGGGCTGCTGTCGAGGAGGACAAGACAATCCGCGTTTCGGCGAACATCGACACTGAGTTAATCGTCAGTCAGCCCCCCCCCCCGCGGACAGGCTTCAGCGTAACAGCTATCATCACCGTTGTCATCGCTCCTTCCCCCTCCAGGACATCTATCCCCACCCCCCAAAGAACTCCACCTGGGCACAACGAAACCACTTAGATAGTTAATTTGAAATTTGATTGTTCATATTGTAATGTGTGTTTTACCCTACTTATTTTTTCCCATATAAAAAATGCCTTTATAATTACAGTCTGTCTCCTTCCTCCAGTTATTTAATTGAGTGTTCACTTTAAATTGTGAAGTATATAGAGGTACGCCAGTGGCTTACACAGCGCTGTATTTGGGTTATTTAAGAGACAGTTCTTAGTTTAATTCAATTGATACTTAGTCGCTGTCATTACAGTTAGTAACAACAACCTTGTCACTGACATAGGACACATACTGTATGGACAAATAAGTGCAGAATTTAGATGCTTTGGTTTGTTTTTTATGTTACTGTTTTATCTTATGTGTGTGAGATCACAGTATTAATTCTGTGTAAACACTAAGAACAAGAATCACTCCATGAATATTTCAATTGTGGTAAAAACTGGGACAATTTCCATTTTAGATGTGTAAAACTGGGACATAGGAGACAGTGATATCCTGCCTGAAAGTGGGACAACCTTAAAAAACACATCACCTGGTTACCATAAGTTGACCGCAGACAAAGAACTGAAATCAGGTTGTCTTACTGTCCTCTAACAGTGGACGCTTTGGCCTTATAACAATAAAACAATATTTTTGTCTTTGCAGAACAGTGGCTTATCAATGACTACAGTGAGTATACATGCAAAGAAAAGAGTAGAAGTTTCTAGTTTCATTTTTTATGAGCCAAGAACTCCAATTGTGAATCCCTCACTGTTGAAATAGATCTCCTGGACCTCCATTAAATGTCGTGTTACCTGCAGGATTTTAGTCACTTATTTATTGGGGCTGCTCGATTATGAAAAAAATATAATCTCACTGATTTTGCAACATGGGCGCAATTATTTTTAGATGAGTGAAAAAGAAATCATATTGCAATGAGCTGCAGCTACGGCACAATTACAAATTTAGCAAATTGTTTAGCATTATCTTAAAAATGGTTTTATGTAGACAAAAATATACAGACAAGAAACTCCTGTGTTTTTGTGTGTCCACTCGTCATTGTTTTTTGGGAAAATTTAATCTTCACTGGAAAGATCATATGTGTTGTAACATAGCTGTTTCACTTCAAACCTAAGTCAACAACTACTGGCCAGGCATGCACACTACAGAGTTTTCAGTCATTCTCGTGGATCTGTGTGAAAGCGCATCATTTTCTCAACCTTTCTGTTTTTGGTGACAATGTTGCTGTGTAAACAGGGCCTTACTGAGTTACAGGAGTCACATCAAACCTGAATAGATGGCCTGGAAACACATTCAGAAAAAAAACACCATGCAGAATGTGGGAGGTTGTCACTAAATACACCAGACCAGGTGAGGCAGGAAGAGGGAGAAGAGGGAGTAGAGAGAACGTGCCATACTGCAATGTGATCATATAATGATGATTTTTGTGGTCTTGTAATGATGAAGGCCTTAATCATAATGGCAAGTAAATCTATGTAAAAAAGATATCAGGGGATTATTTATTCTCACAATAATAGTAAGTTAAATGCAGCTGCTTTTTTAAATAATTTGAGGAGGAAATATTTGAGTTTGGTTTATATTACTTGATAGTAGGCTATTATCACCAGTACAGGCACTCAGCTAACCCCTTGGTTTTGTTCTTTTTCTCTTTTCTTCTTTATCCCAGCTGCTGTTGGTCTTCTTCTAAATGTAGCATTGAAAGCCTATCACATGATCCCATAAGGGCCTGATCTACTAAAGGTTTGCATGTATAAAAACACAAGCAAACTTGATCACGCGCAAATCTGATCTACTAACGTTGTGCACTGAGGATTGCATCTGTCAGATGAGCAAAATAGCATACCCAGTCCATTTAGCGTGTTTGCCCTCATGACTATACAGAATACATGCAGATCACCAGACTGTGCAAAATGCTGGGAGAAGGAGATGCAAATGTGATCATTTAGCATCCGCACTGTGATTTATCAAACCTGCAAGTGATTGCACACGGTGTTTTTGTGTCCAAATTTATTACGTTTGAAAAGCAGGTGCAAAAAAGGGCACAGTGTTATGAACAGGAGGCTGTGATCATGGTGGCAAACAGGGGTCACATTAACGGTGTATTTTCCATCACTGACTGAATTTTTTGTTGAAAAACCGAAAGACTTGCAAGCTGTCAGTCATTATGAAGGACTGGAAAAGTCTTCATAGCCGTAATCACTCCATTTGTCGCTGAGGGCTGACTGCATAATGCTCTCCACGCACTGACGGCAAGTTTAGAAGCTGTCAGTGCTCGGAGAGTGTGATGCAGTCAGTGCGTAAAAGGCAACAGTTACTCGCATGGTCTGTGTGCGTAACTGTAAGATTGCTCTTTACATGAGAAGCAGTGTAACTATGTTAATGCTGCCACTTAGATTATGATTCATTGCGATCAGAAAAGGAAAATTGAAAATGGCAGATAGAAATATTTCATAAAGGAAAACTGACGATCTTGAAAAAATTACCACAAGTGTGTTTGCCTCCAACTCCATGGTTTCAAACTTCATTTTTCATTTGCGGCCTCTCTGCTCTCCCAAGCTCTCCGTGGTGACAGCCGATAGCACGCGCAAAATCCACACGCGGTCCACACCACTTTTGCTTCCGTTATCAATTGCGCATGCAGTGATAATACATCACCCCAACATGCCCACTAATAGCACGCGCATTTTTTTAGTTTGCGCACACAACTTAGCACCCGTCATTTTGGATCCAAGTAGATCAGGCCCTAAGTGTGCAAAATAAAATGATAGCACTACGGTCTAAGGCAGCCCTATTCAGTTGGTGGCCCAAGGGCCATATGTGGCACAAAAGCAACCCTCGAGTTGCCCGAAAATCAAAGTGATTGTGGTTTAGGTCTGGTAAGGAAAACAGATAAACCTTTTACATACACTGACAAAGTCTTACAAAAATTTCAATATTATTACAGACACTGATTGCAACATGTTATGAAAGGTTGCTGTCAAGCAACCTTTCATAACAGTATCCAGTATGTTTCATCATCCAGTATGTTTGTTATCTTTTTGTTTCTTTTACATGGTTAAATTTGCTCACTGTCTGCCAAAAACATCCGGCCTAGCTCATGTCCTAAGTCTGAAAATCTGGCCTGACAGAATTTCTAATTGAATAGCGCTGGTCTAAGGCAAACATGCTCACTCCTTTAAGTCAACAGTATTTAAGAAGGTCCTTTAGGGTTGACCTCTGTACAGTTTTGTGAACATCAAAAGTGACAGACGTCAGGTAAGAGACCTCAGCCTGGTATGAGTCATGACTCTACAGACCAAATTATTGATATTCATGAACATGAAAACATTGTTTCTTTGGCCCAGGCTCTGCTACCCTAACACACCAGATAGACTGTCAACTCCATGAAGAACATATCTCACTTGTCCCTCTGAACAACATTTTGTATGGCCTGGCCGTGTCAAATGCTGATGCAGATGACCAAAGGAGAGCTCAGGCAGAACAGTAAACTGTTGTGGAGCAGAATGACTAAAGCTTGCTTGATCTTGATTTTCAATATCAATTAAAAAAAAACATGAAAGAGACTGAAAAAGGGCCTGTTTAACAGCCCATAGAAAATGTTTTGGAATGGGCAGAGCACTACAAACTTCTCATTGGTAATGATATTTTCCATCCAATTCCAATGTGTTTTGATCTGTTAATTTAAAGAGTGGCTCGTGTTCTATAACGTATTTTACTGAATTATCTGATTATAATTGTTGATTGATGAAATGATCCTGCCAGATGTGCCTCTGAAAGGGTAGGCACTTCAAGCACTTTCTATGGTCTCTTTTCCAGATGGACTAGTGAGATATTTTGAATGGTCCGTCTGGTGTGTCAGGTTATTATTTTTCTATTAATGTGAGGAATAACCGACTACATGAAGTCTTGATCTGTTGTGGTAAAAGATTTAACAAGTGTGGAAATTTTGTATCTACTGAAGTAGTTTTTTTTGGGGTAGCTTCTTCCTTCTTTATGCTATTCATCTCACCATGCTGCATGGTGTCGATCATCAGCCATTCAGAACTGAACCCAATGCAGTCAAACATCATTTTCACATATTCACCACTCCAACAGATCTCCTGAAACGAAACTGTGTCAAATACTTCAAGCTCAAATCTTGGATCAGTTGTTTCTGCTTTTCATAAAAGTTGTCAAGCCTCTCCTCAAGGAGATTCATTTGACTATTTCTGATGAACACTTGAGCTGATGGTCTTATTCAGGGGTCACACACTGATGAAGTATGTATATGATTAGGGTTTAGACCAGGTTTAAAAAAATCCAGCCTGACCTTATCTGACCCCATCAACATTTTCTTTGAGCTCAACCCAGTTCAAACCCAGCATGTCTCAATGTTCTGGCTCCTGTCATTGATTTTATTTTCCAGATGTTTAAAAGCAGGAATCCTTTCAGATGAGACCTGAATGAGTCCATTACATAGTAATATGTAATATTACAAAAGAAGCTCAAGGTTCTTCATACCTTCAGCTTTTCTCCACAGTAGGACAGCATTAATTTTCCAGATAAGATTTGTCTTTTACTTGTTCAAACTCCATTGTCTTAATAATCCTTGCACTGTGTAATGAACTGCCTACAGGTGATACACAAAGATGAGAGAAGTCGAGGGAAGATGCACCAAGCGTGCTCACAAAAATAATGTCAAGCCTTACCGTGTCTTCTGTACAAATTGTTTCATAGAGTTGCTTGCTATATACTGCGTTGTTCTGCTGTAAATGCTCACCAGATTGACGTCAAACACTTGAACCTTTTCTGCAGTGATTTACAAACTGATTTAACATTTGTGACTCACGTATTGATTTTCTGGATGTTTTTGCCTCTTCTTATAAAATGTCAAAATATGTCCCCTCGGGTTGAGAGCACCTCTTTAAAAGACTGGAAAAATAGAAGCTTCTTCTTATCACATGCTACCGTACACGTTATCATAGTTTTATAATGTGACAGACTCACATGGACTGCCAATGGCACAATGTGATAGTGCACTTTGTTGGTTATTGGAAGGTTGCTGGTTCGAGCCTTGCTCTACCTGTCATATGTTGACGTGTCCTTGGGCAAGCCATTTGCTCATAAATGGCTGCATCAGTGGCATGTAGATAGGCATGAAAGAGCATCAATGTGTTAGTTGCTCGCACTGCTGCATCAGTGGCATGTGTTAGTTGATGCTGATGGACAAATGACATAGAAACTTGAACCATCAGTGAGTGAATGGGTGTGAATGTGTAGATATGACAGTAGTGTAAAGCTGCTTTGAGTAGACAAAGAGACTAGAAAAGAACAATTAAGCTCAAGTCCATTAACCTTTTACATCAGTCTCCGGATGGATTTGAGCTTTTTCTGAAAGTTGACCATTACCATCTTGTGAAATTAGCCTCCTGATGGTTTGTAACCCCCTTCAGAGAAACAAAAAGAAAACACAAAAAAAGTCAAACTGGGTGAAAATAATCCTAGTTAAATAATAAAAAGATAAGCATCGATCCTCACAACTTTAAAACTAACTTCCGGCACTGCTCGAGTGGCAGCTGGTTACAGCAGCTCCTGCTCATTTTGAGTTTTTTCTTTTTTGCAAATTATTTTTAACTTATTAAACCTGCTTTAAAGTTGCACAATGGAAACCAGAGTTTTCAGGCTTACTCTGGTGGTTCTACTGTGTTTTTCGTTGTTTTCTAACCTGTTTGGAGATACCATGAAAAGCCATGGTCCTATTGTATACAGTAAGAATCAGCTGTTAGTGCTTTGTAACACAGTGGTGCTGCCCCATCGTACCCCGTGAGCTGAAGAGAAGGAGACTGGGATACCGTGCCTGAGTCAGTAGCCGAGCCAGGAGGAGAAGATACAGACCTGTCCTCCCGTCCATTAATATAGGGAATGTGAGATCTCTCCCCAATAAGATGGATGAACTAATGACGCTGACCCAGCATCAGTCGGACTATCGGGAGTGTAGCATCATGGTGTTTACAGAGACATGGCTAACCACGCTAACCCTGGACACAGCAGCGACACTGGACAACTTTCATCTTACAAGGGCGGACAGGACAGTGGAGAGCGGTGAGAGGAAAGGAGGAGGGCTGACAGTATTTGTGAATGGTAGATTGTGTCACATCCCTATCAGGGAGCAGCAGAGACATTGAGCTGTTGGCTGTTAGCCTTCAGCCATATTACCTACCATGCAAGTTCTTGCATGTTACCACTATAGCTGCGTATGTACCACCATTTGATAATGACACAGCAGCATGTGAGACCCTGCACACTGCAGTCAGCCAGCTACAGACCAAACACCCTCAGGCCCTCCTCCTCATCTCTGGGGACTGTAATCATGCCTCTCCATCCTCCACTCTGCCTACTTCACCCAGTATGTCACCTGCCACACCAGAGACAATAAAATACTGGACTTACTGTATGCAAATACCAAGGATGCATACAAGTCATCACCCCTCGCTCCCCTGGGGAGATCAGACCACAACCTGGTTTATCTCCAGCCTGTGTACTTGTCCACAGGCAGCCAGCTGTGATTCACACAGTGAAGAGATGGTCTGAGGAGACTGAAGAGGCTCTGAGGGACTGTTTTGAGTCTACAGTTTGGGAGGAACTCTGTGTTCCTCACAGGGAGGACATTGATAACCTGACTGACTGTATCACAGACTATATTAATTCTGTGTGGAGAACACTGTGCCCACCAGGACTGTATGGTGCTTCTGCAAAAACAGCCTTGGATTAATCCAGACCTAAAGGCTGTCCTGAAGGAGAATAAGAGAGCCTTTAGGTCAGGAAACAAGGAGGAGCTGAAGTCTGTGCAGAGGGAGCTAAGGAGGAAGATGGAGGACCAGCTGCAGCAAAGAAATGTCAATGGAGTCTGGAGGGGCCTGAAGACCATCTCAGACCACAAGATGCCAGACTCTCCGGCTGTGAGGGACCAGAGGTGGGTGAACGATATACACCTGTTCTTCAACGGGTTTGACCAGACACCTGCCCCTCCCCCCACCCTGCCAGTCGTGCTGCAGCTCCCCTCATCTGCATCTGCCGGTCGCTGTCCCACCCTAACCTCCTCCCCCTTTTCCAGGATGTTCACCACCCCCTGCTGCCACTCCTGCCAGAAGCCCAACACACCAGCCCACACCCTCCAGCACCCAGCCCCCCCTCCTCCAGCCTGTCCCTCACATACGCTCAGCTTGAACTCAGGAAGCTCAAGAACAAGTTGGCTGCAGGTCCAGATTGTATCAGCTCCAGGCTCCTCAAATCCTGTGCAGACCAGCCGTATGGGATTGTGGAGCACATCTTCAACATGAGCCTGATGCTGGAGAGGGTACCACAGCTGTGGAAGACATCCTGCATGGTACTAGTGCCAAAAACACAGCACCCCAAGGACCTGAACAGCTACAGGCTGGTTGCATCCCATCTGATGAAGACTCTGGAGAGGCTGGTCCTTTCTAACCTCTGGCCTCTGGAGAGCTCATGAATGGACTAGATTCAGTTTACCTACCAGCCTGGCATCAATCCCCCCAGTCGCCACCACAACACCTCCATCAGCAACACCCCAGACGCAGACATGACCTCGCGATGAGACAGGCACACCCCATCGCCAGAGCCCCCACACCATCCCTACGCCCGGAAACAGCCCAGTCCACAAACAGTGCATTCAACATAAAATAGGGAATAATCCATGATGAAAAATAAAATAAGTAAATTATTAACCATGATGTAAAGGTATACTTACACAAAATAAAAAAGAGCAGAAAACAACGTAAATGAGACAAACAGATATATACATAGAATACAAGGGGGTA
Source organism: Scarus forsteni (assembly GCA_036419115.1). Lineage (NCBI taxonomy): Eukaryota > Metazoa > Chordata > Actinopteri > Labriformes > Labridae > Scarus > Scarus forsteni. Next base: position 1,077,159 of record JAZDUH010000388.1, read on the forward strand.
TATCCGGTGGGTGTCACTCTCTTGTCCCTTTAAAGTCACCATAAACCTGTTATGGTCAGTATAAGCCACAATCCAAAAGTTGGGTTAAACCACCACCCAGTCAGGTGTGATATCTCAGTCCCTGAAGCTTCTTTCTGAGACCTGAAGTGAGCTAAATTTTTCTAAATTTTTTTTTGCAGTGTTTTAGCCTTATACCCATGGCTCTAAGACCTCGGGAAAGGTGTGTCAGTGTAAACCACCAACAGACCTGTTTTTGGATTTTGGTGGTCTATGCACTGTAAACCAGTATGTGTGTGTTTGTGTGTGTGTGTGTGTGTGTGTGTGTGTGTGTGTGTTCTTGTACTTACTACATTGTGAGGACCGGCATGAGTTTTTAACCAACAGAGTGAGAACATTTTTGGGAAGTGAGGACATTTTGGCCGGTCCTCACTTTGTCAGCCTCTAAATCACCTCTAAATAGCATGTAGAAGCTCCCCTGTGATTTTCAGCAAAAGTCCTCAGAATGAGTCAATGTTGAGAAATTCTCGCCAGAATTTCACACTGATTTTGCTCTCTGTTCCACCTACTGCTGAGATTGGGAACTGCAGCTAAATTAGTCCTGCTCCACCTCTGGCCGAAATTAGGTATTGCAGCCAAAATATCCCCATACAGTTAAGCCTACAGGCCTCATCCTCTGCTGCTGTACTGAAAGCCAATCCTAATTATTATTATTTTGTTTTGCATAGCCTTTTAGGAAGCTTATCTTTTTGATTTGTTAAATAAATCAATGGCTAATTGTTGAATTTGTGCTGTATTTGTTCTACAATACTATTTTTCCATGTGATCTGGTTAAATTTAAAGAATTAAATTTCTATATGTAAGGTATAATAATAAGAAGAAAAGTAAGTAAATCCTATATGCTGTCCAAAGCCCACTGTCATATTTTTAAAAATTTTATATTGTATTAAATAGAAAACAATACAGGGACATTTTTCTCTTTGTCTAGACCACATTTTACATAGTCCAGATCCAAAACTTCTATACTTAGACAAGATAAATCATTACTAGATCATTACATAGAGGCTTGACTGTTTAAAGCATATATTTACATATATATATTAAGCCTTTAACCTGGGTATTTAAATGCAATAAGGGGACATTTTGCCATTTTTACATCTCAAGACCACATAGAAACAGATCAGGATGGAGATGGTCATAAATATAACAAAGGTTTGAATATGAAAGTGGGTTTACACAGTGGTGGTGAGGGTTCACTTGCTTATATAATGTATAACTTGCTTTTATAATGTATAACATGCTATAAAAACAGTTAGATGTGCAACAACCAAAGGAGTAGTTGCTCAGCGTTGCTGTTTAAGTTTCACCTTAAATGCCAAATTTAAAAGCTGTAAATCAGACGCCAACCTTAGAGACATCTACCTGCTGCATGCCAAGGCTAAGGGCTTTAATTTAAATATAGCTTGCATTTTGCAAGTATGCATAATGTAATCATAATTTAACTCTGACATTCTATTTCCAGGAAAACGGGACCCAAGCACTACAAAATAATATTTGGCATCAAACAAAATGAAAAAGGGTAATTTATAGCTCATATTTCCATTTATGTAGAGGCCTATCCACTCATTTGCATTGAAAACAAAGTGATTAAAATATGGTTTTAACAAAGAAAAGTTGACCAATGCACCATTACCATGTGAAGTGGCCTGACTCTAAGAAAATGTTGATAATTTTACCATTATAATATGACTATTCATGTTGACAGTTTTGGTTCACTCAAAAACATGAAGGCCATAAATAACTGGCCATGAAAATTTGACATTAGCCTAAATTTAGCATGTTTTATTGATGTCACAAAGCCCTTTTAAAACATTAAATGTAGGTATTATTTATTATTAGATTCGGCTCAGAATTCATGCTTTTATGCTGTCTTAAAACTTACATACTTCACCATGCTTATCTATGAGGTTTAGACTATAAAAAGCTTTGCAGTGTTCCTACTGTCAGACACTTGCACATATAAACTAATGTATCAAATATTTCAAGGCATAAATGTCCACCAGCTGTGGAACACTCAGTACAAAAAATTTTCCTGCACATATGATGCCCACAACAATGGCCCTTACAAGTCTTCATTTCTTGAACTTACGTAGCTTAATGATTTCCCAGCACAGTTATTTGCTCTGTAGGACATATTTGTCATATTGAAGTCAACAGTAAACATTATTGTGATTAAAGTGGTTGCTTACCTTTTTTGTATAAGTAGACAGCCCAGATATCATCTATGTTGCTCTTGTCTCCATTAGCATCTTTGCTAGCAAGGTAGCTAATCTCTCTATGCTCAACATAACAAATCCAACTAAGGAAAATAAAGAGACAAAATTGTCTTTTAAGTATTTAGTCAATCTTTCTCTCTCTCTCTGTCTCTCCATGTGTCAGCCATTTGCTGCACTGTGTAGCTTGTATTGTATCTGTCTTTGTTGTAGTTAATGTTGCAGCCATTTTGGAGAAAGAGGGTGTCGAATTTCACTCCATGTGTTGGATGGCTCATTATCAGCCAATGGTGTTGCTTAGCTTGATTTAGTCAATACCCAGGAATCTATTGTCTCTGATGACTACATAGAGGTGTCAATCATCCATATTGTCCAATCTCTTCCGCAGATATGACTAAACAAAGGATACATGTGGTAAATTTTGCAGCTGCTCTGTAATCACACAGGCCAAGCAAAGATAGGAGAAAAGAACAGGAGGTCTCACTCCTGTGCCTGGACATTTAGGACATTTAGATCTCTGTAATTTTTCACTAATTCTCATTAAAGGCATTGATTTTCCCAGCATTATTGATTCAATGGATTTTTTTTACTTTGGGACTGTATTTCTCACTAGGCAAGAATGAACAATTTCACATCTGCTGGTTTCCAACCTCATATACTGGGCCTCAGTACCATATATCCGTATAACTACATATCTAGAAAAATCTCACAGGTCTTCTCTTGATTTTAAGTCTTCCTTTGTCCAAAAGTAACCTTTAGGCTGAGATAGACTGACTTAAAGATGGGCTGGTCATTTTTGGATTAGGTCCCAAAATAGGGCATCATGCTTAGTAGGCTTTATGTAACATGTTTAACATGTTAAAAGGCTAAATAAGAAAGAGACAGAAATAATTACTGAATCAAATTAAAGATGTAAGACAATTTTTAAATTAATGTATATATATTTGATAATCAGAGATTGGGCCTTAATATAGGCCTTAAAGAATCCATTTCAGGTTTTAGGCCCATTTAAAAAAATCTCTTCTGATTCTATAATTCAAAAACAAGATGCTGAGTACAAGTGGCTGAAATGAGTTCCTTCTCAGGGTGTCCAAGCTCTCCCTTAGGGACAGGGTCTGAAGCTTCGGTCATCCAGGAGGCGCTTGGAGTAGAGTTGCTTCTCCTCCACAATCAGAAAAAGCCACCTGAGGGACTTGGACATCTGGTAAGGATGCCTCCTGACAGCTCCATGGTGAGGTGTTAAGAGCCACCTCCCACCATCAGGCAGCCGGGGAAGACCCAGGACACGCTGGAGGGACTATGTCTCTCAGCTGGCCTGGGAACACCTGGGGTCACACAGGACAAGCTGGATAAAGTGGCCAGGGGAGGGAAGTCTGTGCTTCCTGCTTAGGCTGCTTCCCTGTGACCCGATCATCAGAGTAAAAGAAATAAATGTGTCTTTTTGCACTGTGCTCAGGCCATGAAGCCCTGAAAAAATACATCAGTCATGAAAAATTACAATGAATGAATAAATTAGTGAGTGTGTCTCATTCTTCTGGCATGATGGTCTCTGGATGTAAGAGGATCACAAGACCTGATTTCTCAGAAATGGACTGGGGTGAAGAATTTTTACTGGGACCCTGGGGCTGATTTTTTAATATGTTATACTAGACTCCATTTGGAGCAGAATTGTGGTGGTTTGGTGACTCTGACTTTCCTGTGCCCCCTGGCGCCATGGGAAACTTGCACAAGTCTGGACTTTGAAGTCCCATAAATCAGCCATATTTGCTTAAAATGAGCTGAAACTTTTGGAGGTTATTCAGGTCACCTCCATAAACCAATGATCTCAAGGGCGTGTCTCTAGGTGGTTCCTGGAGCTACTTTCTGTTTGGGAGGGGCTAGCAAAAGCGGTTCTATCACCATTTGATTTTATAATTTTCAGAGGTCCCACAGTCCAGGTTTCATCTCTCTAGTGCCACAGAGGTCAAATGAGAGCAAAAGCAACAGTGTTCAAAAACATGTCTTTTTGCCCTGTTTTTTGCCTCGAGGGCCCTGGAGGTCTGAAAATATTTTTGAGTATTCACATTGGACTAAATATCAAGCCTGTAAGTTTTGGTCCAAATCAGTAAATGAATCTCTGAGATTTTGAGCTTTTTTGGTTAATGTGGCCTGCTGGACATGAAAGGGTTAATCCTCCAAACTTTAATAGGCTGGCATCTGGGCCTCTGTGATGCTAGGAGGCTGATATTAAAAATCCAGATTCAGAGGTGCCTCTAGAAGTTGCATATAAGTTTTGGTGTCCATCGGCCAATAAATGAGGGAGTGGGTCTCATTCATCTGGCATGATGGTCTCTGGATGTAAGAGGATAACAAGACCTGATTTCTCAGAAATGGACTGGGGTCAAAATATTATTACTGGGACCCTGGGGCTGATTTTTTAATATGTTATACTAGACTCCATTTGGAGCAGAACTGTGGTGGTTTGGTGACTCTCGACTTTCCTGTGCCCCCTGGTGCCATGGGAAACTTGCACAAGTCTGGACTTTGAAGTCCCATAAATCAGCCATATTTGCTTAAAATGAGCTGAAACTTTTGGAGGTTATTCAGGTCACCTCCATAAACCAATGATCTCAAGGGCATGTCTCTAGGTGGTCCCTGAAGCTACTTCCTGTTTGGGAGGGGCTAGCAAAACGGTTCTACCACCATTTGATTTTATAATTTTCAGAGGTCCCACAGTCCAGGTTTCATCTCTCTAAGTGCCACAGAGGTCAAATGAGAGCAAAAGAGCACCAGTTGTCAAGCGTGTCTTTTTGGCCCCTGTTTGTGCCTCGAGGGCCCTGGAGGTCTGAAAATGTACTTGAGTATTCACATTGGACTCAGTATCAAGCCTGTAAGTTTTGGTCCACATCAGTAAATGAATCTCTGAGATTTTGGCCATTTTAGCCATTTTGTACTCTAAAGGGTTAATTTTCAACTGAGAAACAGGCCCCTGCAAAGGCCTCTTTAGAGTTAGGGATCTGATATTGCACATCAAACTCAGGGGAGACCCTAATACCTGTGAATCTTTTGATGTCAACATATACTCAAAAACCAGGGAGCAAGACTCATTTATGCATGCTTAACAGGCTCAGGCTTCATCACTACTAGTAGGCCTCACACATGGAACAGGGGGTCTTATGTGGCTAGACCCTGATCCAGTGGTTCATCTCACTGCCCTGAATAGTCCAAAACATTCAGACCTCTAATCCACTGAGAACCCCCATGTCCACCATGTCCACGGGCCAAGCCTTAGCAATTTAGTACTTTGTTTTAATGAAAAAAATTTTTTGGTCTCCATGCATTTTAATTTTCAACTTATATCATGATACTGATGCATGTCCCTGAATCCCTGGACCAAAACCTGATAGACCTGATGGAAATAAGCCCACTTTGATTTTGGGGTTGTGTGTATGCAGCAGCCCAGGGCCTTCAGAACAGCTTCACAGTATATTATAACTCTACAGGACAGATAAACTGTCTCCTTAAGATTTGTCCTCAGTAACAAAAAGCTTAATTTAACTAACTTGACTGACTTATTTACTGAGAGAGTCTCAGGGTGAATATAGGTGGGAGTGTATCAGACAGACAGAACAGTGGACTCAGACAGACATCACAGGAGAGCAGATTATCAGAGACAGTTACAGAAACCACTGAATGAATTTTAACAGGTATTTTTAACATCATTTAGTGTTATGGTGATGCAGCACTACAAGGGGCCCACAATCTCTAAGAGGTGTAACAGATTGAGACTTGAGGACTGGAAAATCTGTACAAAGTTCATTCATGTTATTTTTCAGATGTATTAAATAATCTGCATTTAATCTGTTTCTCCTCCTTTCTTTTATTTGTCTCAAATCTAATAAAAAAACTAAATTAAATTTCCTCAATAAAAAAAATCAAGAAGTTAAATGTTTTGATATTAGTTGTTTACTTAGCTGTCCCTCTATATAGTTTAAGGACTTTCTAATGCTATTTTAGGTGAAATTTAGAAAGTGAGGACCATGAAAGGGTTAATGAAGTTTTAGAATGAGTTCTCATGAGAAGAGAGGCCAGAGCTGCTCCTGTGTGCCCATCCCCCACAGCTCTGAAGCCCCCTGATCAATTATCCAATCAGAGCTGGAGAAGCCAGGTGAAGAGTTCAGCCCGCTGAGACCTGCCTGCAGCTGCACCTCGGCTGTGCCCCTCCTCTTCTCACACTTCAACAGCACAATTTCAAAATGGAGGGATTTGAAAAAAGACTCAGAACTTTAAGGATTCACTGCAGAAAATGTGAAGAGGAATTTAAAATGCTTGGGTGAGTAATTTTTTCTCTGCACTTAAAATGATCTTAAGGCTGCTTTGTGTGGTTTAATGAATCATAGTGGCGTGACCATACGACCTCTTTGCTCAAATGTGCCTTTTTAGTCTTAAAATTATGCTGGGGGGATTTTATAAAATCCCTTAAAATGTCCAGGTTTTGCTGAGCTTGTTCTACTAAGTTGTCACCAGTGACAGAACAAGATGTGCATGATTCAAACTACTGTTACTCCTGAAGGCAAGGCAAGTTTATTTATAATTATCATAATTATTAACAATTATGAGAGAAATTGTTAAAATTTTGAGATAAAAAGTCAAAATTCTGAGATAAAATTTTGAAATAATAAGATAAAAAGTCAACAGTATAAGATAAAAATTGAAATTATGAGATAAATTGTCAAAATTTTGAGATAAAAAGTCAAAATTCTGAGATAAAATTTTGAAATGAGATAAAAAGTCAACAGCATAAGATTAAAAATTGAAATTCTGAGATAAATTGTCAAAATTTTGAGATAAAAAGATATAATTTTGAAGCTAAAAAAGCTCAAAGTTATGAGATAAGTCAAAAATTTGAGATAGAAAGACATAATTTTGAGGCAAGAAAGCAAAATTATGAGATAGTCATTATTTGTTTTATCTTTCCGAATGGCTTTTATGCACCCTGCTGCTGTGTCACACCTCCCGTTGTATTCTTATGTAACTTTTGCTTTTATGTATCGTTCTTACAGTATTGTTTTATGTTGTTTTTATCCATAGTGTTCTTATTTATTTTCTGACACTACTGTAAAGCACTTTGGGGGACTTTTGGGTTACTGTAAAGGGCTTTAGAAATAAATATTGATTGAGTGATTGATTGATTGATTGATTGATTGATTGAAAATTATGAGATAGTCATTAGGTAGAGACCAGTTTCTCCCATGAAAAAGGTTTCAGTTTGTGTTAATAAATAATAAATTAAGAAGACCGCAGGCTAACATTAGCTGTTCCTGAGCTGTTACATCAGACTGTCAGCTGAAATGCAGTATTACTAAAAATGTTATAACACTTCTGTCCTGCTGTTAGACTGTAACATTCACAGTCTGCACCTTTATTTATTTATTTGTAATAATGATTGATTCAGTTTCACAGTATTAAAGCTTATTTATAACTCTACACCTCACATAGCACATACTACCCATAGAGTACACAGAAGTTTGGAAGAGTTTTTAGTCTGATTTCTGATTATGTTGGCATAATAAAATATTAGGTGTTCAATAGCCAGTGTGATTTTGATGGAAATATAGTAGGTAGGCATGTACAACCTAAAACAGTCTGATCAAACCGTCCGACATGTTCTAGAAAAATTACAAAAAATTTGATTACTTAGATTATTATAGGTCTTACTGAATGGGAGAAAGGCCAGAAAAAAAAAATGACTGAAATTTCACTAAAATTTTGGATTAATAACTAATGATTAGTTAAGGATTGTAGTTAGTTGGTGAGTTAGCAGAAAGTGGTGGTGGTTATGCTGATGCTGCAAAATTATGAGCATGTTCGCTCCAGTCTGATGTGCCAAGGTAGACTGAGGACTACTACCTGAAAAACCTGACACCCAAAATGGATTAGACAGAAAATCTGCATTGGTTTACGGACAGACACCGCGGCTGGCGATGACAGTGACTTGACCAGTTACAGCCCTTAGAAAAACTAAACAGAGCAGACAGTCGATGAAACACTGTACAATGTCATCAGGTCAAGTTTAAGTTTACTGCTGAACCTGAGGGCTGTGAAGCAGCTCTCCTCCTTTCCTCTGTTTTACTTTTCATTTCTTTATCATTTCTGGGTCAGAATGTCTACACATAAACTGCATTATCAATGTTCACATAAGAGTAACAGTCTCCTGTTTGAGCCAGGCTGTCATGGTGAGATAGAAACAGTTTAGTTTTGAGGTAATTGTGCTGGATTCAGATTTGGATCAGTTAAGGTTTATTATTGTTTGTATCTAAGGCCTGAAACAGGTAATGTTTTTGTCTGACCTTGTTCCCATTTCACTGCAGTTTTGGTACATTTCTGAGATGCAGATGTAAGTACTTAAACTCTGTCAAAATATATTTTTATAGATGGAGGGCTGCACCAGGAGACAGGTGGAAGACCACCTGTTAAGCAGAAAGACAGCTACAGAAAAACATGAAGGTGATGGTTTGGGTGAGTTTGTAACATTTACATGAGTGAAGTGTAATAAATCTGAGTTTAGTTAGTAATTAAAATTCAAGTCCTTTTTTTTGTTTTATGACATTCCAAAATATCAGCAGCCAAAATACCAGTGTGCATCATCAGAGCATATCCACCCAGAGTATTAAACACTGTACAGTCTAAACCTTATGTTGGTACCAGTCCTTCCATCAGCCCCCTCTCCAACTCATCAGCTGTCTCATTCTTCACAGCATGTCTGAATATCTCCATTTATTATGAATAACAAACAAGAGTGTCTTTAGGTCCTTTATAACAAAAGACATATTGTTATATTGTTATATATAAGACAAGATGATGGTGATGATGAGGATCGGGGAGACAAGTAAAAATCTCATTCTGTGAAGGTTTGCATCTTTAACGAGATTATTTCTAATCTCTTGCACATTCCAATAAACCTAACAGTTAGTGTATGTTCCTTGTCTTTGGTCAAAATGTCTCTGATTCAGATTGTACATTTTATGTACAACAGTAAGACCACATAGAGCCAAAGTTCTTAGAAGACAACTGAAGGATTCTTGAATTTTAATAGCTTGTAGAACAGTAATCTATTACCATCTAAACATAAATTCAAAAAGGTCAGCTACCTCTGCCTAGAAACTTTCAAATCTTTTCCAATGAGAGATTTGGTTTGTATTCACATCTTTTTCACATAAATAACATAAACCTGGATTGACAATGAGGATGCTTTCAGAGGATTTTCTGAAAGCAGAAAACTTACAGCTACTGGCAAATAGTCAAAATAAAGCATGTAGAAATGTTTAAACAAATTTTAAACCTCCCTGTGCAGAAGGTGGGCAGAATGGCAGTACAGGAATAAATCTGTTTGAAAATTTAGAGGATTGGTCGATATTTTCCCTGTTTTGCTCCTGCTGTAGACAGCGTTTATTTTTTTCACTCTCTTTTAAGGACACATCATGCGTCGACTGCCATCAGGCTCACACAACTTTAGAATATGAGGTGGTAACATTACCTCAAGCCTACCGCCACTTACGGGTGCTTTAATTCAGTATCTTTAAAGTTAATGTTGACAGTTGGTCCTAAGTGAACTGCCCAGAATATTTGGTCACTTAACCAGCTGTTTTTATTTGCTTGCAAACACGTAGTATTTCCTGTATCTGCTTCACAGTAAAAGCCTTCCTCTGGTTTACAGAGTTAAAGCTTTTCATAGCAGTAACATCATGGGTTTGTTTCAGCAGCTCTGAAACAGCTGACAGGGATGAAATGGTGGGGATTTAACACTGATAAGTGAAAGTGCATAAAGTAATCTCACCACTCAGTTACAAATCATATGCAGATGAAGAAAATCTCCTCCTACCATTTTGAAAAAAAAAAAAAAAAAAAACACTGAGTGCAACCTTTCTGCCTAAATTAACTGAGGAAAGGTCAGGAGGTCAAGTGGCCTCACAGATGTGCAGTCTTCTTCTGTCTGGTATAATTGCTGCTGGCTTTTTTTTAGTGCCACATTATGCAATTAAAAATTATTTTAATCCTAATATAGATGATTTGGGATCAAAAAGCACATCAGTATTTGGGTCAGACAAGGAGATAAAAAGTTAAATGCACTTTAGAAGAAAAAATACAAAATCAGGAATTTTAAGTAAACAGAAAATTAAAAAGTTTAAATGTGAGATGCACAAAACACATAAATCATCTCTTCAGTGTACTTGTTGTTACTAAGGTGTCCTTTAAGTTAACAAAGTTCTTTTAAGGTGGGGGCTTATAACATACTTTTAGTGAATAAATGCAACTATTATATTTCTTATTATGTTACTATTATTCTTTATTCAAGGCAGGGATCAGATGGTTCTAATAAGATCTCAGTTTAAAATCAACTCAGCCTCTAATAAACTCCTTTGTTTTTTTGTTTTATAGATGCACCAGAAATTGAAGTCAGGAGAAAAGGTAAAAGACCTTGGGCTGACCAGGAGAGGACTGCAGTCAAACAAGCCTTACCAAGTTCATCGAACCTAAGGAGGTTTCAGTAAGAAAGTAGGGACAAATTAAGAATGTAAGCAATGACTTTGGTTGTGTTGAAGGGTTGGATGAGTTAAGAGAAACATCCAATCACAGCTGCCTTAGCTTGGTGGTGGTGGGATAAGTTGTGGAGTGATCCAATCAGAGCTGCTCTCTTTATGAATTGATATATTCATGTAGAGCAGATTCACTGTTTGTTGTCAGCTCTGGTGTTGTAACTGAGATGCTCTGCCAGGTAGCCTAAATAAAGGTGACTGCATTTCACACAAAAGGAACATTTGTTTCTGTTCATTTAGACATTCAGACTTCACCAACATTCAATAAAGGGTAAGTAGATGTTAGGTAGGTAGGTATGTAGGTAAGTAGACTAAAGTATTCAGACTTTACTAACATTGGGTAAAGGTTTTTCGATGGTTCATTTGATTCAAGTGTAAAACATGACTTCAGAAATTCAAGGGAAAAAAACAAGGAAAAAATACCTTGCCACTTACACCTCATATTTTAGTCAACTAAATTTACAGTAGATTACAGTAAATAAAACATAAAAACTTCAAATAAATGTAGGCAGAAGATTATAATTAAAACTAAATCAAAAAGTGCTGTCAAATTTACATGGATATCTACTATACTTTGCATGAGTAAGGAGGGTTGCAAAGGATATTTGGTTAACAAGACTGAGTAATAATTAATTATTACTGTAAATTTATTTACTGTTACTGTTCTGTTCATTATGGATGGAGTCTGCAATTTGTTTGTTTAACACTGTGGAACAGGATTTTATGACAGAAGTATACACTTCTGATGCTGACACTAGATTGATTATAAAAGGTGTGCTCAACCACAAAAGATCTTTAACATATTAAATTTTCATAAAATTGCATGATCAACCAATGTCAAGTTTTGTTGACTGGCTACTCACAACTGGTTTTGACTATTATTCCAGTTCGGCTTTATGTAGAATAAAGTCACACAGAATTTACATGACCTATACAAATTGTGCTTTTTGCAAATTTAACTAATAATATAAGGATTAATTGTTATTGTAATGTCTTAAAAATTATATTCTATGCTTTATCTTTTGACAGTTAAACTGGCAATAAAACAAGCACTTTACCCTCCAGAAATAACAAATTTGCTCTTTAATAAATACAATTTCAATAAATGATACTGCTGCATTACTGGTGATAACATATTTTGTAAATGAAACATTTGTCATTTCAGATTTACATTAAAAATATTCATTAATGGAAACAGCATCCTAGTAGACCTACTCAAAACATTAAAAATCCAAACCTGGTGTCTGGTCCTCACTTGGCTGGTAAAAAACTTTTATCTAATTCTTGGTGTTAAATGAAATCTAAGGCGGTGTATTGGGTAATGGCGCCACCCTGAGTTCAAAAATAGTTTTTTTGTGTTCCTAGGTTAAGTAGAAATGGTGGTCCTCACTTTGTAGGCCTTTTCACTCGGTCCTCACTATGCAGCAAGTACAGGAATGTGTGTGTGTGTGTGTGTGTGTGTGTGTAGTTGTGGTGGGGAGGTAGTTGTGGATGTGTGGGTCTGCATGGATGTTTTCCATCTAATGGATGAACATAATCTAGTATTACCCATTCATTTTCTATGCAGGTCACTTTTGACCGGGAACACCACAGGTGTTTCAAATTTGATTAGACCAGTCAAAATTCAATGAAAGTGGTGATCAGCAAATTAATATGTTCAAATGCCTGGTGTGGAGGATATCATAAGGCCTTGAGGCAATCAGAGGAAAAATAATTTTTTTATGTTTGTATGAAGTTGTAAATCGGTCTGATTTGACCCGAACATCATAGAAGAGTTAAATTAAGGTTTATTCTATTCTATTCAGTTCTATTCTATTTATGGATCAGCACCCCAAAGCAGCAAAACCTCCTTTGTCTAAATCATATCTCTGGAACTGTAATGAACTTTATGAAGACAGCTGAGTTTTGAAGCTTACTCTTGTCAAATATATCCTTTACAAAACTAAGGTAGTTTCTGTCTACTTTTGTTCTTGTTCCAATGCAATTAATCCATAACCAGTTATTTTTGAAAAAACATTCTCTTCATGAAGATGTATCAGTGTAGTTACTGACTTCCATTTACACCCTAAAGAGAAAATAACATTTTCCTGCCAGACTGTTGCTGAATCAGACATACCTAATTTCTTTCTTTCTTTCTACTCATGTTTTCTTGACACTGGTGCCATTTAAAAGCAGTCAGATCTTAACATATTAACACAATAGTTATCTGTTAGCTTCCAAAAGACCAGCTTTGACATTTGAGACAAGAAGTTCATCAATTAGCGGCACAAATGACTATGTGGAGCTTTATAGGTCTTTTGAAATAAGTGAAAATGTTTACGTAGTTGTTTTTTTATCTTTCAACATCTTTGTTGTTATATTTTGTCAACAATGCATGAGTGAAGAATATTCAGATGTGAAAATGACTGAGTTGTATGGAGCCCTTAAAGAAACATCAGCAGAAAAGAAATACATTTTTTATAGTGCACACCAGATAGTATTTGGTGCGCACGAGAAACTGCATTGCCCCTAAAAAGACATTGGAAGAAAAAAAAATATGAGTATCTGGTACTCACAAGAAACTATCTGGTCCACACTACATAGTATCTGGTACGCATTAGAAACTATGAGATGAGACTTTCTGGTGCGCACCAAATAGTCAGGATTATTTTTTTTCTGCCAATGTCCCTTTAGAGGCTCCATAGATTTGTCATTGATCTGTAGAATTGTTTAACAATCTGTGAGATTTAAAATTCCACTTTGATATTTTGTTTCATCTTTATGGCCAAACAACTTTTAAAACATAAATTTGACTTCATGACAGCATAAATATTTTGTTAGCCCAGGATGTCCTGAAAATAACTGGATTGTGCTATAAAGGGTCGAAGTTTTACATGCATTTGTACAAAAATACCCCAGACAGACTAAAGTTTGCAGAAAATGGCTTGGAGATGCAACGAAACCACAATAATTTGATTGTTTCATTATTTTAAATCTTCAGCAAAACTTTAACTTCACAAATTGTCACCAAATTGTTAGGTATCCTGCTCCAGTGTGGGTAGGATTTATGAAACTACATGTGTGGGGTGCTGGTTTGGCGGAGTGGTTAGCAACCAGGCACCCCATGTACTTGCTTCTGCTGGTTCAGGTTTCAGATCCCGCCTGTGACCAGTTTGCAGAGTGTCTTCCCCTACTCTCTCACCCCCTTTCACAGGCCTGTCCACTGTCTCTCTCCTATCAATAAAGGCGCAAAATGTCCAAAAAATACATTAAAAAAAAAAAAAAGAAAGAAACTGCATGTGTATGAATCCACAGCCAAAAATAGTCCCTGACAAAGGCAAATGTCCTCCTGCTTCAGAATTTTGTTACCAGAGACTCCTGGTAGCCAATAGTTATGAGAAATCAATGGGCCAAAAAATCCGGCTAAATTAACTAAAACACTGAATACCTGAAATTCATTTGTTTCCAAAATAAATTTTGGCTTGTTAAATAAACACAATGTACATGCTTTTTGTTTTTGGATGGTGTTGGACGCTTTGACCCATATTTTTCCACTTTTGGGGTCTTCCTCACATTGCTTAAAATAGTTTCTCTCCAATGAGCACTGTTGATCAGGGGGAAACTAAAAGTTCTCCTGCTCTCACCTCTTGGTTCTTATTGTGATTGGGTTGATTCTACTGTTTGTTTTTGTATTTCAGGGTTCTGATTTAAATCTGCTTTTTGGTATCTTCCTAATGTGCTTAAGTTTTTGTGAAACCTTTTGTGCTTTGTCTTCTGCAGTTTACTGTTTATTTGTCAAGCACTTTGTAAACCTTTGTTTTTAAAAGCACTGTAAACATAAAGTTATTATGAATACTAATCTTGTCATCACTGCTAACCTGTCACACCAGATGGACCATTAAAAATATATTTCACCAGTCCATCTGGGAAACAGCCAATAGATAGTGTTTGGGGAGGGCTAAACCTTTCAGAAGCATATCAAGCAAGTGATTGGACAATTGTTCCATCAGGCTACATTTATTATGACAATCAGATAATCTAGTAGAAGGAAGCTCATGAGCCAGTTTGTAAAACAAACTCTCATCAAAACATGTCAGAAGTGGAGTGAAAGTGTGCTTACTATAGAGAGGTTTGTAGTGTTGATATTTGTTTTTCATTCAATAGAGAAATGCAGTCGAAATTTGTTAAAACTGCCACTGAATCTGTTAGCATCGATACTGATCTCTGTAAGTATGATGACTTCCTGCTGTCATCCCACTCTTCTCTCCTACCTCTAACTGCTTTAAAGGATAATGATTGGGGGATCCTGATTCGCGCCGAGTACAATTTGTTGTAGATTGGAACTTGGCAAGATGGATCTGCATGATTACAAGCCTTGAATCAGGTGGATACATTTGCTGTGCTGGGTTACTGATTCACAATGTAGGAATACAAAGTGGAAAGACTTGATTAAAAAAATACTGATATAGATTCTTTCAGGAAGTTGTTATCGAATCTCAGAATTATTTTTTGATTCCTGTCCTTTCCTGTAATATGAAAACATTGTATTATTATCCAGACCTTTAATAAAGAGACTTTTAATCAGTTCAATCATTTTCAGTCTTTAAGTTTTTGCTCTGTCTGTTTTTGCTTTGCTGCATCTTTGTGCAGCTCTTGAGATCCTCCAGCACTCCATTCGTTCATAAAGACGTTTTTATTTTCTGACAATGATAACATCACCATAAAAATTGCTCACATTAAGCAAACTAGTCTGTAATTAATCAGTTTATCTCCCTATTTTAAATAGCAGAGACGTTCATGTGTATGTGTGGGTGTAGTACATTTGCATAGTCTGTTTTTTTTCATGCATTGCAGCAGTTTGTGTGGAGCTGTTTGTTTTGTGACGTGATGTTAAAGTTGTTCAAGAGGCTGTTTTTGATTACTGGATATAAATGCAAGGTACAGAAATCCACAAATTATAAGTTAGTGTTTACATTTTAGAAAAGTTGCCATATGGCCACAATGTTACCACATCTGCCACATCTGGAATTTTTAAAGGAAACACTTCCTCACGCTTTAACATTGGCGAATAATTAGTGTAAAAGTGTGCTGATGTGATGACAAAAATTACTGATGACACTCTACATGTGGCATGCTCTGAATATATGAGATAAAGTTTTACTGAAAAAGACTCAGAGACACAACAGTTGAAACTTTGTAACTACAGGATGAAGACAGAGGACCTGAGAGTTGGAGCTGCTCTGGGGGGAGCTCAAGGCAGGAAGTGTCGTTCTCTGGGGCTCTGACACATTTCTCTCTCCTCCTGCCAACAAGAGGACCTGATAACTTCTACCACGAGTCAGAGCTGCGCAAGCTCTTATTATGAAATTCTTCACCCTAGGAGATGGCAGGTGCTGATGTAATTTAGGAAGTGAAAGGGTAGAGAACAAAAAGCTGACATTCAGATAGTTTCATGTCCTCTTAATGATGTCTCATCTGTGGAGAAATGTTCTGATCGTGAATGTTGGGGCCTGTTTTTATTAACAAACCTAAGAGCACCGTTGTCATCTACTGTACAAAAGACCTCTCCGTTGGTAAAAGAGTCAGAATTAGAATTGATATTTATTGCCAAGTACATTTGCACATACAAGGAAAGTGACTTGGTAAATTGGTGCAAAATCAATCAACATATAGTTAGAATGAGAATAAAAATAAGGGTCATATGTATGCTCATTTTACAAGACCAGAAACATGTCCTCTCTAACGTGTAGTAGTAGGGTCCCATAAAACAGCAAAGACTTTAAGAAACGTTTGTTTTATGAAGTATTGTGTCTTGTTAGGTGGTTTGAGGCTCACATGAAGGAGGAATTGCTTAATCAAAAAGAATTCCAGAAAGTCTGACCTTGGAGAAATTTCTGTCTGCAGCTTTTCATGTAAACCTCCAGAGAAATTGGTGAAACTCCCACAGCGACCATTCTTACGTTCTGTTAGGCTGGGAGCTGTAAGTCTAGTAAACATTAAAAATCTGACAGCATACAGCGATGGTGGCCTCGTGATTTGTTTGTGCAACCCATATTTAGGCAGGCAGACTGGCTTTAAGTCCATCATATATGGTTTTATTACCTCCGCCAAGGAGGTTTTGTTTTCGGAAGAGTTTGTCTGTCTGTCTGTCTGTCTGTCTGTGAACAAAATAACTCGAAAAGTTATGGATGGATCTTGATGAAATTTTCAGGAAATATTCAGCATGGGAAAAGGAAGAAGTGATTCAATTTAGGTGTTGATCCGGTTCACCGTCTGGGAACTGTGGTGCTTGGCGGAGGTCTGCGCTCTGCGAAGCAGTCCTCTGTACTCCTGGTCAAGTGCTTTTCTAGTTTTATGTTAAAATAGAATTTTTGAAAAATCTATCTTGTAGCCTCATTCTATGGAACTAAATCCAGGCCAATAATGTTGTAATTTTAAATTTTTAACTAAAATTTTCATGTTTGTTCTTGAATAAAAAAAAATAAAAACACTCAATTGAATGAAAAATACATGTGGAGGATTTTTTCCGTTTAAATAACCTTTTGGTTCAAATTATTGAAAAAAAACCTGGATTTAAATTTTTCACTGTGAACTAAATTTTAACCTCACTTGACCGCTGCACATTCTTCCTTTCCATTTTCCCTCAATAGCCCAACTTCCTGCTCATTTTATTAATACAGAATGTAATACTTTAACTTTAACTATAATACTTTAACAGAATATAATACTTTAACTACTAACTTTTCAGGTTCTGAACCAGTTTTTTTCTGGTCTGATCATCCCAGCTAGTTCAAAATTAGGTTTGGATTCCAGAACAGGAATAGACATTGGATGATTTCTGTCTTTTTTGTGACATATTGTTCATCTGTGGACATACATAACTGCTGAATTTGGGTAAATATGACTCTTTATATGTTATTTTCTTTCTGTTTTGGCCTAGATCAGCTTGTGGAAAAATACACAAGCCTCAAGATTCCAGTCTTAAAGCTCTGACTTCAGAAAATGCTGCTGGGATTAAAACAGTAACATGGTGCTTATGTCAATAAGTAAAATTGGCCTTACTTTATTGCTGCAGTTGGTATACAGGTGCCAGACAGTGAAAATAGAATTATGGGTCTAAAAAGCTTAAGTGGTCTTTTTATGGTAACACAATTTCAAAACTCTTACAAGTATGGGATAAAGAAGAGACCATCCTGACCTTGAACCATGACTGTCAAATTCTGTTCAGTTCATTCCTGAATAAAAGTCCTTCCACACTATATGCAATTTTTCTCACTCAATTTGCAGGTAATTATTTTTTACAAGCTTCAGCACAAGCAATGTATTGTCCCTGAGCAATATAGTGGCTTTCTTTGGGTTGACATTACTCATGTTTCATGTTTAGAGAGTCAGTCAAAAAATGTAACAGGCAACCTACTTGGCCATCGCGTGTTTGTATCACAACAGCTCCTTTGATTTGACCAAAGCCATTAAAATGATCTTGATAACAAAATTAGATTTAATGTATGGATGAAGATAGTGTTGGAGCTGGCATTTATCCAAAGCAGGGGCGTCGAAAAGGGGGGCTGAAAGAGAGGAATTCTAGGGGCCCAGAGAGGGCCCAAATACAATCATTACACTGACAAAAAAGTATTGCACACAAAAATACACTTACAGTTAAATATATATTTTATTTACAATGTATTGGTAACACTAAGTTTATGTTTTGCAAAACATTTCTCACCCCCCTCCCCCTCTGAATTAACGTACAATGGTTCAGTCCACCCGCTCCATCAGGCAGCTTGCAGAGCACAGAGACAGGGTGCCTCGAAAATCTGGGAGCAAAAATAAAAAGAAGACTCAGACAGGAGAAGGGAGCAAGTGGTTGACAGTTAGTCACCCGGTTCATCCACAGGCAAGGTGGGTCTGTTAGTGGTTCATGTGATGGAAAGGTCTGGAACATCAGCCTGTTTTTTTGTTTCTAACTTTGTCAGTTGTTTATGAACCAGCTCAATTTTCTTCCAATATTAGCTCATCTTTATAAAGAAAACTCTGGACATTTCACTGTTGTTTTAGTGAAATAATCAGTGCAGGCAGACGTTTAGCAAGCTGCTCTGCCCATAGTTGATCAGTTTCCCCCCACAGACACGTCAACAGGAGCAGCAGCTGTCTGTCAGTCCACCTGCCCCACCTGAACAAGCCCAGGTACCCTCTGAAGAAGGTGGTGAGCAGCTGTGTGTTAAATTAATCGATTATTATGGGAAAAAAACATCAGAATATAAAAAATAGTTCTAAAATAGAAAAAAAAATCTATAGTCAGTATTTTTTTCAGAACTATTTTAATGATTGAAAAAGAATCAGTTATCTAAGAAGTATAATGTTTGGTCAGTAGTTTGGACTTTGCTCTGCAGCAGGAACATTTGTGAGGACATTTGTGGTGCAGACCAGGTGACTGCTCCCAAATCAATCAGAGAAATGTTTACATTTCTGGAAATCAGATGATTAAATAGCAACAAGACCAACCAAGACTCATATTTGGTTGGGGCCAATGTGCTGAAGATTCGCTTCAGGTCTTTTTTTCTGCGCGGCCGCTTCCAAACCTCGTAAAATCACTGTGGTTAAGAAAGCACCAGACAGGAAGTCAACATGTGGACCATCCAGAAGTTTCAAATTAAAACACAGTGCACAGGCTGTTGCACGTAAATTTCCTCAATTGTTTGTCATTACGTCAAAACCGGAGGCACAAGCATCAGGTCAGCAGTCGGTCAGAGGGTCCCAGAGGCAACACGACACCATAGACAAAATAAAATGAATCGTAGAAGTACAGAAATATATGTAACTTTGTATACATGACACCAAACATCTTTTCTACAAAGATATAGATGGATAGAAGTTGAGTAAATTAACCACGCTGTGTGGTTGGGACCGGCAAAGGGTCCTTAGAGAAGCGAAGTGAGGTGTTGTTTATTATTTTCTCAATCTATAACGTCTTTTATTATTATTATTTTTTATTCTCATGAGAGCCTGTGGCTCTTCGGAGATCAGCCCATCCCCTACAGGGCTGGGCGCCACAGCGCTGCTTGGCGTGCTGCTTTCAGATGGGCTTCTCTGTCGGAGCAAGACCACTGCGCTGCGCGGCGCTTTCGTGCGCATTGGAATTTGGGGTAAGCATATTCAGATTTCTTCTGGAGTAAACAGTTGATTCTGAAGTAGCTTTTGTTAGTTTAAGCTCCTATGAACAATGCACAGCAAAAGAAGCTCCCTTCAGGAGTTTTATTTGAAAATCAGTGATGTCTCGAGCCACACTCTTCCGCAGTTTCAGTTCCTTTACAGTATCAGATGGACCCATTTAGTTTCTATTTATTAGAGAAGAGCACTTGGTCATAGCCACTTGATGGCAAGTTGTCTTTGGCTTCCATGGTGTATTTTTCAGAATGTACACAATATATAGAAAATACACATAACTTTTAATGTGAATAGAAAAGCATGTTCTGAATTGCCTTTGAGATTTTCACAATCTCATGCTGTTCACCCTTGGTGTGTAAAGGCCTTGAGGCTAGAAATTTGTTCTATTTTTAAAAAATAACCATGGTGTTTTGATCTATTATCTTCACAAGCAAAAGATTATCATCAAGTCCTATGACCTTGACTTTTGATGTTAAAAATTCAACCATTTAATCCTTAAATCAGAGAGGACATCTGGAACAGTCTGAATATGTTCTATCAAGCACTTTAGGGTTACTGTGTGCACAAGAAAGAGATGACAGTCAATGACCTTGACCTTGGACACTCAGAAACTGATCAGACGTTTGTGCAAAGGTTTGAAAGAATCCCTGAAAGCATTGTTGAAATATTTCATTATAAGCATCAGTCCATCCATCATTTCTGACAGATAGTGTACATATACCAACTAAAAACCAAAAAGAAATAAACATGAGACAAACTGACCTTAACTGATTTTTCATTATTTTGCATTTTGAAAGAAGAATATTTTAGCTTTTGGAGCAAGCTGGGTAATATATACTAGTGTAACCGCAGGTGTTAATTAGTTAAATCAGTTCAAAGTTAATTTCGCTGTTAAAAAAGGAGCTGATAAAGGAGCAGGATATTATATTCTAAAAGACTGACAAGCTGGTAAAGTTGTCAAAAAATACAACATCATGAAAATGTGTTGATTCATTAGATGATACAAGAGTTGAAGAAAAAGCCCCTCCAGATATTCTCAGGCCCACCCATGAATAACATTCTATATTCACAGATGAGTTAAAGGCTTATTTAAAATGCCATATCAAGTGGTGATATTTCCTCCTTTATGATATTTTATATCTACCATAAATGTTGCTGAGTGCTCATATTAGATTGCATGTCATAGCTGCATGGGAAAAAGCAATTTAAGTCATAGCAAGGCCTTTCAATTATTCATTCTTTTTCTACACTGCTTAACCCTTTTGGGGTTGCGGGGTCTGGAGCCTGTCCTAGTTGTCATTTGGCGAGAGGCAGGGTACACCCTGACATACAACTTTTCATGCTGACACTCATACTTAAAGGTCCAGTGTTTATTATTAAATGCTAAACGAAAAAAAATGTAAAATAACAGACTTGGTAAAAATTGAATATATTATTTAAAATTATATTTAAAGTAGTTTCTAATCAATCTTAAATAATGAATGTTTTGTTTTCGTTTCCTTAGAAAAAGTCATTTATATCAATCTAGGAGTGGGTCGCCCGTTTATAGAGGCCTCCATCTTGCGTCGCCATCTTTTCTACCGTAACCCAGAACGGACAAAAATACGCTTTCGCCTTTTTTTTTTCAACGCCTGTTGTTGTGAAATAGACGAAGAAGAAGAGAGTGATTACCAAGCAGCTGTGCTAATACAAACAAACATGGAGGTACACATGTACAATTTGCCAGCAGTGGAGCATGAATCTTTGTCAAAGAAACGAAAACGGGATCAAGCCAAACGCAATCGGGACAGGCTGAGACATAAAAAACAGGGTCAACATCGGCGCTGCCTTTCCAAGATGGAAGTCCCTGAAGGATAAGTTTGCAGACAGACGCAGAAGTTGCCTGTTTTTTGCTGGACAGGTAAGACTAAGTGTCGAATTTTACTCTTATATGGAGCCAAATTTATTTGTTTACTTTCGGGAGAAGTCGGAGTAAGACGCAGAGAATGTATCTGCTATGAGAGGCTTATTTCACGGCCACAAGCAATTTTCTGTGGACAGAAAACATAGGCTGATAACTGAGCTATATAGCGCTGTTGATGAGACAAAGATAAAGATTTTCACCGTACTCCTTAATTTTATTGTTTGCTCCTAATTTGTCATTTAGTAGCACATGTACACATTGGTAAGGTGTACTTTTTAGGATACGTCGGTCTCAGGAAAACCTTTGTGTCATTTCTCAGACCAAACGGCATCAGAAACCCCCCCCCTCAATAAAACCTCCGTCAGATAATACGGCCTCAGGCTTCAAAATGAAAGTCATCAGACAAAAGACTGGAAAAACGGACTCAAATAAAAAACAGCCTCAGGTCGTAACAATATCATAATATTATATATTACATTTATCATTTATTAATGTCAAGTCGGCTTGAGACGGCATTCAGCTAAAAATCAGCCACTAGCAAACTTCCAATTTCAAAATAAAAGCATTCTTCATTATCTCCTATTAGTTCTTTAACGCTTTTGTAAATTAGGCTCTTGTTTTGGAGCCGACCGGAAGTTTCTTCGATAGCATAATGGCGCGCTTAACAGAATGTCTGAAATACCGAAATGAAGTTTGTATCCGTGCGTTTTATGGCTCAAATGACCACATTTTGGTATTCTACGTGGTGACTTTCTCGCCTAAAATGCTCTCTGAACTTTCAAATGTGGTGAATCAACAGAGATATTTGATAGTTTGGTAGCTGGAAACGTTCGTTGACGACGCCATGTTGAAAAAACGCCTTTTGTCCTTGGAAGGCCACCGTAGCTCAGGGGTTCTCCGAAAGGGAGGGGGAAGCGCCAGAGAGCTGCAATCTCAAACCTCACCTTTAGATGTCGCCAAAAACTACACACTGGACCTTTAAGGCAATCTAGAGTCACCAATAAACCTAGTGAGCATGTTTTTAGACTGTGGAAGGAAGCTGGGGAGAACCTATGCATGCATGGGAAGAACATGCAGACTTCACACAGAAAAGTCCTGCCTGATCCGGGGATCAAACCATCAACTTTCTTGATGTGAGGCTCATGCACTACCTGCTGCGCCACCATGCCACCCTCATAGCAAGACCTTTGAAGTCCATATAGCAACTGTTCACTTGACTGTTAACAACGCTTTTTAATCATAAAAGTGTTACTCATGCTTCTCATTTTTAAGACTGTGCTTGAATGTTGGGGTTAAAACCTAAAATCCCACAAATGCCTCTGTAAAATCTTTAAACAAACAAGTATCTAATATAATCTGAGTTTTATTGTCTGTCGTGTGTTAACTTTGATTAGTATACATTTCTAGTTGTTTATGGAATATTAAAAACATTAGTAGGAATGTTTGCATTATGGAAGAATTTCACCTCTCATTGAGAAACTTGAAAAAATCCCTTCCTGCAGCAGGCACGTGAGAGCATAATGAGTGTGTAATGTATCTAATTTAACTTTTCTGGTCATTTTTTATGTGTGTAGATGATGTTAGGTGATGAATGCATCTGCTGATATCATCATTAAAAACTACAGCAGGTCAAGTGCCTGCAGTCTGTTACTTTGTCACTCTAACAATGACAGAGATGTTCAGGGCAACAACACCCAAATGTGCCAAATGTGCTTCAGTGTGAGTTTCAGGAGCTTAATTTGGAGATTTTTTGACATTCTTGTCTGATTTTGGGTTGTTTTTTTCCACTGTTGGTTAAAATGAGAAATAATACATTGACAGGTAGGTCTGTTGTATTTGAACAGTTATATTTACACCCTGTGCCCTATGAAGCACCGCATGTCTATTTTACTGTATTTATCTCGATAGAGAAAAGGTCAGCTGCAAGTCAGATCCTATCATACATTAAGCTTATTACAGTGCTTTTCCTGATTTGCATTAATTGACCTATTGGCTTTTTTAATCAGTTATCAGACATGCTTGGGCAAGAAGCCAATCAGGTCTGACTTTGACTGATGTCCTTGTTTTTATTGGAGCATTTCTACGTGCTAAGTAACTGGTAAAGACACAAATGTTGGTGAGTGTGAACCATCCTGTCATCTGAGATTTAACCGATACAGAAATGGAAACAGAAAAGATGCCGATCACTGGAACACTGGAAATATTCAACTCTAAGGAAAAAGAGCATGAGTAGGGGGATACCAAGAGAAATAAGCTATCTGCCAACAGGACAGAAGAGCGATGTGCCAAGATTTTTAAGAATCCAGCGATATCTTAACAAAGTGGGGCAACCAGCCCCAATAATTTTGCCTCTTTGCAGCTGCCCTGCTGTTAACATGGCTGTCTATGCCGCAGATCATTTATGTCCCAGATAATGTCCAGGAATGTGCAGAATGCTGTTTGTTTTGTCTGCATCTTTTCTTCTGTTGTATTTTTTATATGGATTAAGTCCAAACTATTTTCCCCAAAGGCCTAATTTAAAGTGATTTATCCTGACACAACTAATAGGTCTAAAAAAATAAAATAAAAAAGCAAGTATCTGAGCCAAAAGCAGCATTTCATCTTATATTTGCTGTACGTCTGTATACTTTCAAGCAACACAGAAATAAAGAAAAAACATTTGGAACAAAATCCTGCTTAAATGAGCTTTAAGTAAAGAAGAGATGGACAGTTGGAAGATATAAATTATTGTGTAAACAAAGCAATTTTATCTTGCAAAACATTTAAATAACTTACAGAATGTTCAGCAGATCTGTTGTTTTGTTTCTTAAAGGATCAGTTCAGGTTGTGTGAAGTGGAGAAGAATCTAAGCATGGCTGCTGCTGCCAATCCACCTCATGGTCACGTGAATATTTCGGAAAGATGCAATAACAATAAGCTTCTGAAAAGGTTATAATATAAAATGTAAAATATAAAAGGGTATAATGATGGGAATAGAATTAGTCAAAGGAAAAATCAGTTCACCAACAAATAGAAACAACCCAGTGGCTTGGGTCCTCCTAATAATTGAAATACAAATATAAAAGTTCATGTTAATAAAATTTGTGAGGACACATTTAGCAAGCTTGATTTATGTATACAATTTCTGTTAATTACTGAACATGTAAAATAGATTTTTGGGTTTGTTTGACAATGATTGGTCTTTCCTGTTGCAGTCATTTGTCTTTTGAATTCTGCAATTTTGACCTTGCCTGAGACTGTAAAGAGACCTAACGTTTCTCAATGTCATCAGTGGTTCTGGTCAAAAGTGGGATTTAATCGTAAGCAAATTTGATCCCATGCTTCTTTTTTCAATTGCCAAGTTATCCCAGATCCAGATTTTCCTCTGACAATATTCTTTATTCTTTATTCTTTATTTCAAGTTGGGCAAGGAGAAAAAGCTGGTCTTGCATCCAGTTTGGCTTGCACTTTCTTTTGCCTGATGTTTTCTCTGCCATGGTTATTCCACAGTCCCAGTCATTAAGAGACTGCTTATTAGGGATGTCCCGATCCGATATTGATATCGGATATCGGTCAAAAAAACAAATATCGGATTATATCGGATTATATCGGCCTGCATCCTAAATCTCCAATATCAGCACTCCGATACAAGCAGTCCATTCTAATATATTTATTTTTATTTTATTCAGTTGTAGAATATGCTTATGTTTAAGTTCAACACAGTGGTTATTTTGCAATTAGTGAAATATGTTTTTGTTTGATTTATTGAGGTCACTTTTCAGGGTCTTCTAATATTTTTTATTCATGTTTTAATTGCAGTATATTCTTATGTTTAAGGTTAAAATTTATTTAACCTATAGGTTAATAACAAATGGGTCAGTTTTTCTCATACCTACTATTGCTGCCTACTGTTCTCTGTTTGAGTAATCTGACCTGATCAAGCCTTTTCTGACAGTCCATGCTACAAAATAGGTAATAAAAGTCTGTTTGATTCCTGCTGATATCGTATCGGATTGACATCGGTATCGGCCAGTACTCAAGGCTGCAATATCGGTATCATATCGGAGGTGAAATAGTTGTATCGGGACACCCCTACTGCTTATATGTATATTTTCTAATCTTTTAACCAAATACAGCTGCTTAAAATTAGCAGAACACATTATTTTTATTTGAAGGTCTTTATTTAAATATGCCAACATGACACCTTTCTCTAAATTGTGTGATTTTTGTGTAGAAAGTACTCACAAAGACACATTCACTGTCAGCCAATCACTGAAGGCGTTGTGAGTCAAGCAGTTCCCAAAACATGACATCATCCATAGCAACAGGGTCAGCACCACCCCTTTCTTATTTCTTGAGAACTCTCTGAATTCCTTAGTAAGAGTTAGTCTCAGAAGCTTTGTGATTGGGTTCTTAGAGAAAAGTCTTAGTTAGGAACCTTTAGTGTCATTTAGGAGTCCTCCTAGTGGTATAGATAAAATTCTTTGTGAATACGGGCCCGGACTACAACACGACAGCAGTTTTAAGGCTCAGTGAAATGAAAGAGCTCTGATGAAAGGTCCAGGAGAAGTCGTTACTGAAGGACTGGCCAACCAGATGAATTCAGGTGTATCTGCACAAGTTTTTAATTGTAATAGTATTTCAGCCACACAGAAATGGTGTTTTGGGCACCCCAAAATGGACCTTTTTAAAAATTGGTCAGCTAGTAGGTACATTTGAAAATACTGGCCTTGCTTTTCTGTGTGTACAAAAAATCAATAGCTTCAGAAACAATAAGATCACAGCTTCACCTCCTGCTTAAACCACATGCATGAACCCTGGAAACAATTAAAACAATGTCGAAATGCAGTGTCATGTTTGTGCTGCAGATGCTGCTGAGCTTGGTTTGGCTTTAACAGCAACATCTTCTGATCATCTATAACCACCATGAGCAACATGAGGACACGAGGAAATGCAGACACTGCAGTGTTTGTTGAAATTTTCCATGTTGTATGTGCATGCTCCTTGTCTTCTTCTCTGGTTGAAAAATGAGAAACCAAACAAACCAAACCAAAAAAACAAAACAACAAATTGAACAAATTATGTGTGTATGAAATGTGCCAGTTCGTGTGAGTTTGTGTGTGTGTGTTTTATTCTTTATCAGAAAAACATTGTCTACATCAACAATTTTTCCCTTTCTTCCTTCCCAACTCCTTTCTTCTCCTTTTTCTAAATTATCAGCCTATTTATTGCCAACACCCGCACCCACAGCTCAATGACGGCGCCCCACCAGAGGACTGCCCTCCCCCCTCCCCAGGCAACAAGGTCACCCCCAAGCACATCCCCAAATCTGCAACTTCAGCACCACAAATGTCAATCATGTTTCATGTATGTCTTTTGATTTTGTTTTTCTAACCTGTGATGAACGTGGCTCATCAACTGCAAAGGGTAGAGCCTGATCCCAGACAGACATATTGACTATAAATACATATATGTATATATATATATATATATATATATGTATATATATATATATCTATATCTATATATATATATAAATATATATATAGATAAATGTGTGTGTGTGTATATATATGTGTATATGGGTATATGTATATATATGTATATATACATATATATATATATATATATATATATATATATATATATATATATATATATAAATTTATATTTATAGATATATTTATAAGTCTTATATGTAAAACATATAAACATATGTATGTATAGAGAAATAAATAAATAAAAATACCGATAAAAATACCAATAATAATAATAATAATAATAATGAAAATGATGACTATAATAATACTTTAATGAAAAAGAAAACAGGAATAGAAAATAAGAACAATTACAATATTTTTTGTATTGGCTGTTGTGGTGATGAGAATTTAAATGATAATTGAATTAATAGCAGCAACGATATCAGTTAAAAAAACAGCAAAAAAAAGTAACAAAGGGACGATCAAAAGCAACATTAGTAATGTCGGTGGGGGAAAAAAGATATATAGCATCATTATCATCACATTTTATAATAATTATAATAATAGCATCTATAATAATATTAATATAAGTACTAGCATTTATGACATTTTTGCCTTTTTTAATTATTGCCTGTTGTGCCGACTACAAAAATAATTTTACAAAACATGGATGTTGCTAACTATGGTCCCAGTCTCTAGTGGCTGTCCTGCAAAAAGACCACAGTAAAAATAAATACTTAAAATACAAAAAATATTAGTAGTAACATATAAATAAATGAATAAATAAATAAAGATTACTAATAATAGTAGTTGTAGTAGTAGTACTAATAATAATCATAATAATCGCAATAATACTATCAATAAGTATCTTATAATGGTGTATGTCTGCAGCAGCATTACAGCCCCCATTACATACTTTGCATAGTACTACCGGGTTTTCAGTGTTTTCATGTCGATGGACACATTCTCTGAAACAATGCTGTCTTTACACAAAACATTTTTATATCCGTGTGGACAGGGCCCAAGTCCCACTTGTGATAACAGTGGACCTCTGAGTTTGTGGACATGGTTTCACAATTAATTTATCTTCGCTGCCAGGTGAAGATAAATTGTGATCTGTCCTACTCCTCTGTTCTCCATCCCTCTTTCTACCTGTGACTCCATCAATCATTAACTTCTTCCTCTTTTACTCTGGTTCATAAAGATATCCTCTCGCCCCCATCAGTAATGGCACGTCATTACCAGAGTCAAAATCACACATTTTCAGTTCAGTTCAGTAAAGGTGCGTTTGTTGTTTCCTCTGATGACTTCTGTGGAGGAAAGTGAAATATTGTAAAGAATCTAACTGTGGCATATTGACGAGCCAACAGAGTTTGTTTGTATTTTTAAATTACAAGTTGGTTAATATTGGGGCTTTCAGTGGCACCATGTACTGTTTGCCCCCAGATCCTCCAGGGACAAAACTTGCCAGTTCCTTTATTGGCACTGAAATGGGCCATGGGGCTCCAGCAACCTGCCTTCAAAAAACCCAACAGAGTGTAAACTCTTTTTTCTTTTTTTTTGTTACAGAGACAGTGTTTAAAAAGTCAAGTATTGTTGCTGTTATCTCCATTTTGTAAGACTCTTTTGTTCATGGGTAGGTTTTAAGTTCAAGGTTCAAGTAAAAGTGCAACAAAGAATGATTTATTACCTCCGCCAAGTAGGTTATGTTTTCGAGAGAGTTTGTCTGTCTGTCTGTCTGTCTATCCGTCTGTCTGTCCGTCCGTCCGTCTGTGAACAAAATAACTCAGTTATGGATGGATTTGGATGAAACTTTCAGGAAATGTTCAGCATGGGAAAAGGAAGAACTGATTTGATTTTGGTGTTGATCCGGATCAGCGTCTGGCCGCCATGGCGAAAAATGTGATTTTTGTGAATAACTAATAACAAAAATAGATATCATTATCAATCCAATTGCTAATGGTATGTTTTCATGGTCAAGGAATCTAAATATTTCGATGAAATAAAGGTAGGAGTAATATTTATGGTCAAAATGACAATATGGCCAAGGACTGCGCTCTCCAAGTGCTTTCTAGTTCAGTGTTAGAATGCCGCTTTTTTCATTTCCTGAAAAGTTGCCATTATGGAGATAAGAGATTTGTGCCTAATAGCAACTATATAATACACAATGACTTTGACGAGGCAGCATGTCAGTGTCAGCCCAACAGATTTATAATCTCTTCACTGTGAGGCACTTCCTGCCATCCACTACTTTGGTAAACATGGAAAATCTTAAAAACAGATTTAATGCATTAACATAGAAATGGCTTTGTAAAGAGAGATCATGACAGGCAGAAAATTAGCAATATTATCTTTATTAATGATATGTTATTATGTAAGACCCCTTTTTCAGCAGCTGCCCTTTCTTTTCTATGAATTTTACTAATGTAGTAGATAAAATGACACACTTTTCTCTTACTTAGTTATATTCCATATTCAGATTTATGTTGTCTAATGAATCATCTGAGGAAATCTGAAGATGTTTCAGCTTCTCTTCATTCCTAGATCAGTGAAATGTCGAAGTAATGGAAGTAGAAAGGCTGACACGAAAGGGAGAGTGTTTTAAAAACTGTCTGAGGGAATATAAAGGACTCGCTGTTGCATCACCTGCTTCCATGGCTCGGCCCCTTCGCCATGGCAACCTAATGCCGGCTGGGTCCTCAATGTGGGTGTCGAAAGAAGCCCAGAGGAGGAACAAGTGTGTGTTTAGTCTATTAGAGCTGCACAGCCCCGAATTTCAGCAGTGAAAGAGTTACATCATTGAAGAGGAATCCTTCTCCCCCCATGTGGCTCTCCAATCGAGCATGGTTTCTTTCTTTCAGCTGTTTCTCTGTTGATTGTGTAAATGGAGGAAGCCAGGAATGGCTTAGTAATTGGGTTTCTTTGTAGGATGTCAAGGAACGTTTTTCATTGCCAAGACGTCGTAATATAAATGTAGATTTTAGTCCAGCCCCAAGCAAATCCCTCAAATCTGCCTGCCAAGTACCCACTCAGAGCACATTACAGGAGCTGATCACTGGTGTTTGTGCTTGTCTTTCCTCACAGGAACAACAGAACGTGTGTGTCTGATACAGGGTACAGTTGAAGCTCTCAATGGTGTTCACAATTTCATCGCAGAGAAGGTCCGGGAGATGCCCCAGAGTGCCCAGAAACCTGAGCCAGTTAGCATACTGCAGCCACAGACTACAGTCAACCCCGACCGAGTCAAACAGGTAAAGTATGCAGAGTCTGTGTGTCCCTTCAGACTATCAACAACGCCGCTGCCATCAGATACACCAGATTTTTTTAAGTGTAGAAAGCAATATTTGTAAGGAAAATTTGTCTTACAAAATAGTCATAAGGAGTGGTCCAGTAAGTTTCAGGAGTAGCCGTATGAGCTTCATGTTAATTGTTTCTAAATTTTTAGTTATACTGATCAGCTCCACTCCTGTATGGGGAAAACTGGCACCTAAGTGAGGCTACATTGCTGCAGATGGGGCCAAAAGTTAATTTACTGGATTCAAGGTGAAGACAGACTTAACTAGAAAGCACTCGTAGAGCACAAACCTCCACCAATGTTGCTCACATATTACTGTTACATCTATAAGCAATAGTTCAATGATAAAGTTACCATCATAATATGATCCCTTGACCTTGGAAACCCACACCTAGAACTCAGAGTCATGTTCATATCATTATTAGTTAGACAATAATTGAGCAAGAAGCAATCGTTCGCTAATGTGGGTTATCTGACAGAGGTAACAACTGCATTTGGCTGTAAACTGTACCAATAACATTTGGAGATGCAGGAGTTTCCATTTTCCCCTCCCAGTCAAATGCAATGGAATTCCAGTCAGTTACCTTCTACCCACTGAGGGTCTAAATACTTTTTTTGGTTTGTTTAGTTTGTAATTTCTAATTGCTTTGGTGCTTTCCATGCTAATCAAAATTTTCCTTTATATATCTAATACAGTATAAGTAGCATAGGTAACATATTTATCACCTCATTGCGGAGGTCTAATTGCAGCCATGCAGGTGGGCAGGCATTCATACTTTCCTGTCATGGACCAGCTAAGAGATTGATCTTGATGGAAGGAAACTCTGGCCTCACAGTTAGCAGACAAGAAGGCAATATGCTGAGGTAGTACCAAAACAAATGGGCTCGCAAGTGGAAAAGTAAAGCATTGTAAATGTGTTCAGTGCAGTGAGCGATCACCTCAACACTGTTTCTTGGACCTGTCTTCATCTTCTTTCTTTCATAATGCTGGTGTATTTTATTCTTATTAGCTGTAAACTAAGTTAGCCTATTTGATTATACTTCTCTGCAGCAACAACACAGAAAAATTCTCACAGCTACCAACTCTGGGGTTGCAATTAGAGGTGACTGATGAAAATTATATGAGAATGATTTACATGTATTTAACAATCAGTTTAAGCAACACTGTCATCAGAGTATCTCTTACCAATTTCCATTCTTAGTATTTTTTTCATGTCTGCTAAACTGACGTTAGGGGCAGCTTAGCTTTCAACCCCTGTGCCCCATCAAACAGCCCCAGAATGATTTTGTTATTATTATGTGGAGTCTGTCATGGGTTTTAATTTGTTAAGCCTATTTATGAATGGGTTTGGACCTCTGCAAATAAGTAATATAACTTTATTGCAAAGTAATAAAGGTCAGTTAATGAACACTGGAGTCCTGGTCTTTGACTAACATGTACAAAAACAAAAACCCTCAGCCAACATAAATTTTCAGTTTGAAAAGACACAATAAGAGAATAAGATTTTATACACTGCAAAAACTCTAGGTGAGAGTATTTTGTCTATTTTGTTCAAGACAAAAAAAAATCTCGCTAGACTAAATCAAAGCCACAATTTCCTGACATATCTGGCTAAAGGTCTTATTTGAGGACATAAACACTAAATGTAAGGCCTGAGTTACTTGTAAGTAAAATAAGACAAGAAATTTTACTAAGAAGTTTTACTAAAAGGTCTTCAAAATAAAATTTTCTCTCCAGAGCAGATATTTAACTTTATATAAGAGCCTCACTGAGTCAAACTTTCCTTGACTCATTGGCAAATACTTTTTGAAATGCTTGCTTTATCATTACAGGCAATTCAATGCCTTATTTTTGCCTTTCAGTCTTTAAAGTAATATATTTGTCACAAGTTGTTAAGTGCATGTGGTTTGAATAAGTGTTTTGGATATTTCTGACTTGAAATAGTTTGCAGTGTAGTTGAGAAATTGTAAGTTTGGTATGCATTCAGATAGTTGTTTCTGTGCTGCTTGAACTGTCAATTAACAAACTTGATATCTGACTGACACAAACAGTTGATTCAGCATTTCCACGGTGACTTTGCAGAGGTAATCTCCATTGATATGTCTTGTGGATCTGTTGTGAGTATATGGAAGCCAGTAGTTCAGGTCTAGGACACTTTGTTTATTAGTCAACAGTCGCACTTGTTCTCTGGGCCATGACCCAGAGTGTGGTAGGGTCAGGAAAATGTGAGAGTATGTGGTTATTTTTACCTACAGTCTTTCATAGCGAGACAGAGCCATGTGGCAGCTGCAGCTTAAACCCCTGGGATTAACAAACCGCTGAGTAAAGAGGGGGCTGCTGTAGTACTCTTACTCAGAGCAAGATATCCCTCCTTCTGTCAGCCATTTATGCTTTCAAATCCTCACCTTGTTTTCTTTTTATTGTTACTTTATTTTTCCATTTCTCCACAGGCCAAACTGATCGTGCCCAACAGCACAGCTGGGTTGATCATTGGAAAGGGCGGAGCCACAGTGAAAGCAGTAATGGAGCAGTCAGGGGCGTGGGTGCAGCTCTCCCAGAAGCCTGAGGGCATCAACCTGCAGGAGCGAGTGGTGACCATCAGCGGGGAGCCAGAACAGAACCGTAAAGCTGTGGAGATCATAGTCCAAAAGATCCAGGAAGACCCTCAGAGCAGCAGCTGCCTCAACATTAGCTATTCCAATGTATCAGGCCCAGTGGCCAACTCCAACCCCACTGGCTCGCCCTATGCTAACACAGCTGAGGTGCTGCCCAACGCTGCCGCAGCAGCCGCCACTGCCTCCAGCCTCCTGGGTCAGGCCGGCTTGACAGGAATGGGGGCCTTCCCTGCCGCCATGTCCAGCTTCTCTGGCAATGACCTGCTGGCCATAACCTCAGCCCTCAACACACTGGCCAGCTACGGCTACAACACTAACACCCTGGGCCTTGGCCTCAACCCTGCAGCTGCCTCTGGGGTCCTTGCTGCAGTAGCAGCTAGTGCTAACCCAGCTGCTGCTGCTGCGGCTAACCTACTGGCCTCTTATGCTAGTGATGCCTCCAGCAGTGCCGGCCACCCTGCAACAGGCCTGGGGGGCTTCTCCCTGGGTTCCCTAGCAGCTGCAACAGGGGCCTCTAATGGTTACCTTAATGCTTCATCCCCACTGATGGCCTCGTCTTTGTTGGCAACAGAGAAGCTGGCAGACGGGGCCAAGGACGTGGTAGAGATCGCTGTGCCCGAAAATCTGGTCGGTGCCATTTTAGGGAAAGGAGGGAAAACGCTGGTAGAGTACCAGGAGCTAACAGGAGCCCGCATCCAGATCTCCAAAAAAGGAGAGTTCATTCCTGGTACTCGGAACCGTAAAGTTACCATAACAGGGTCACCGGCCGCTACACAAGCAGCACAGTATCTGATCAGCCAGCGGATCACCTACGAGCAGGGCGTACGCGCTACCAACCCACAAAAGGTGGGCTAAAAACAAAAGAAGAGGAAAGGATGAAGACAGAGATAGAAAGGAACCGAGTGGGTCATGATGAATAGAAAAAAAAGAAAAGTCCAAATATCTGTTCAATATTTCAGTATCAAATGAGAGAATCACAAAGGAGGAGGTGGGGGAGACAACCAAGATAAGTGTGTGTGAAATGTGAATGTGTTTTTAGGACTGATGTCCTGATGTTTTTTAAAAGTTTGTGTCGAGTCTTTTTGATGATGGCGATCAGAGTAAGCTGGACTGGTCCACTGCCAAGCTGCAGATTTTAGGGTGAGGCCCCAGGCCGTCACTCTCCTCCAAAACCTCATAGCTCTTTATTTGTTTTCTATCGGATTGGGTTTTCTGTTGGTTTTGATTTAAGTTGCAAAGCCTCAGCTCCCAGCGAGATGAGTGTGCCAGATCAAGTTCCAGCCAGCATATCAAGCTGTTAAAAAAAACCTTTACTCTTTGTGTACAACGCTCAATGTGTTGTTAACAGGGGAGAGGTTTTATGACAAGTACCTGAGGTCATCTCAGTCCGTAAGGGAAGCAATTGAGTTTAATTTCTTTAAAGAAATCACATCTGTGTTGACATATGTTGAATTCTGGCTCATATCATAATTGACGTTTCTAAATTAGGGTATTTTATACTTCCATCCTTTATTTATTGACATGGTCTCATCTAAACACAAATAGATTATTTAAACCTGTGATTGCAGGTTGATCTGAATGTAAAAACAATATTAGCCTATTGCTATTTTTTATTTACAGGGATCAAATATTGTGTTGCAGTGAAAGAATTGTATAACTCTGTAGATCCAGTCTGAACTTCACTGTTGCTGTCTGCAAGTATAGTTCAGGGGTTAAATAATCAATGTGAGAGGATAGAGGAGACACACAGGAATGTATAAATATATTTTACATGAGAACACGTGTAGATGATGCTCCCACTAAAACACAAACACTGAAAACATATTTGCATATTCAGTCACAACTACAAACAGATAATATGTTGTTGTTAAATCCTTTCTTGGTGCTATAGGATTAGGTGTATATCTCCATTTATTAAAATTCTTTCTGGTGACTCTTCATTTTATTTGAAGCGTCATCCAGTCATGAGTAGCCCACTTAATGTGACCCCACCTCTCACTTAATGAAAATGGATTGATTTTAGCATTTTAGGATGAAAAGCAATCCAGTCTTAATGTTTGAAGTCAGAATTAAGATACCTTTCTTTTGTAAAATTGGCAGCACCCTAGATTTTACCGGACAGTATTCTTGCCTTATTCACACACTTTTAAAAAAAATCACAAGAATGAACTTAAAGCTACCTTAAAGCAGTGTCTCACCAGTTCAGTTTGCAAAAAGAACAAAGCACTACAAAAAGCATTTTGATGAGAGAAGCTGTTTGAACCAATATCTGTGAACAAAGAAACTATTGCCTTTACATTAAGGGTACCAAATAGTCTAGAGACAAACTCTAATGAAAGGGAAGTAGAGTGACACTTGAAAAGAAGGTTCGGATTCACCTTTTTCTGTGAGCCGTCCTTCCAAATTTGCATCAAGACAAAAAAGTACTGCAGTTCATCAAGGCAGCCTGTTATCGCTCCCTAAACACGTTAATGCTCACTAACTTCGAGTCTGAGCACGTAATAAAACATTGTGACATGTTTCGGCATCATTGTCTTTTATGGGCAATTGTTTGTCTAATGCAGGGAGGCTAATTGTCTCGAGCATTTTCAACACTTTGAGAATTACCTTGGCTTCCTGTTGTGCTGCTATCCATGGTGTTCATCCTGAGTACACTGGGTCTCTGAAGACTGCACTGTGAGGCATTAAAAACACAATGTAAAGTGTGTCTGTCCCTGCTGGGGATGTGAGTATATTTTAATTGTGCATATCTATGTCACATAACCCACCGATACTGACAGATGGGATAAATCTCCACAAGAGCATTTGTACTCCAGCGTCTTGTGATTTTTCTGTTTATCAGTAACAATGCACTGCATCTAAATTTAGTGACATTTTTAGACCTCAATTTTATCCTGGGCATTTTTTTCATGCTCCTGCAAAGATGTGTTCAATAATCCTCCTCATTAATCAACACTCAATAGTCCACCTCCTAGACAGAACTGTGAGGTGCCAGAGCTGCAACAAATAATCAATTCATCATTCAAGAGCAGAATTAAGAGCCAAATGTTTTGAAAATGAATGTTTTCCAGAAAAAAAATCAAACATTTGAAAGCTTGTAGTATCATCTGAATCCTTAAAGTTAGTTCTTTGGTTCAAACAAGAGATGCACTGATCACTTTCTCCTGATGTTTTTTAAATGATCATCTATGAGTGTGATTAGCACATATTGATTAAATAATAACATTTCTTAAAACTGTAGTTTACAGGTTGGTCTTTACTCTGCTTAATAGTGTGCAGGGACCTTACAGATTAATTGATCAAAATGATTGTCAGGAATCAGAAGAAAAGGCACTAAGCAAATGTCTTGTTCAATTAAATGGAAGGTACAGATCATATACTCAGGTGCTTAATACAACTAAGACAATGAAATATTGCTAAGATAACAAACTTTAACTGTAAACAACATTTATTCAAATATCCCCCCAAAGCTAAGAGTATAAAGTACATCACATTGAGCTGAAATTTATTTTGCAGAGCCAACCTTTGGCACATAATTTAATTTCATGTCACTTCCTTTTTTAACTAGCTTGCTTTTATCCTTCAGATTTCAACACATATTTCCCATTTGATCAAAAGTTTTGGTGATCTTATCATTCAGCTACAGGATGATGACTGATCTGCAGCAGCAGCAGATGAGTTGACAGAATCTTCTTTTTTTCAGAATGAAGTCAAAATGTCTGTTAAATATTTATTTGTCACATATTAGTGTACCATACAAACTGACTGGCAAATCTGTTAGTCTATGATATTACAGCTGTTCTTAGCCATGAGTATTACTGATGAGTTTTGGTGCATGGTGACCAGATTCATTTATTCGTACTTTCTGATCACACACAATAAAACCCAGATTATAAGATGCACCTTTTATGCTAGTTTTTCCATCCGTAAAGTTTGTTGTGGCTTTACACCTATGTAAAAAAAAACAACAACCAAGAATTATAATGACAAAAATAAAATAAAATAATGACAAAATAACTGTTCATGCCAAAAGTTCAGTTAAATGTATTTCTCTTTGAAAGATTGCAATAAATTAATTCAGGCTTATAACTGTTGTGATCTAGATCATGGATGTTAGAGTATTTTAAAAACTAAGTAGATAATCGTTGGCTGATTGATCTGGGCATCCCTAATTTTAACTGCCGCTCTAAGGGGGCCGATCACACAGAGAAAACAATTGCTCAGAGTCCACTGTACTTGAAGTGGGCCACCTCTCAGTAAAGTAAAGGACTCTTTTCTGCCTTCTTCATTCTCTGTCAGAATTATTCTGAATACAGCATTGTTTGCTCACAAGGGCATTATCACTCACCTACACCTGTCTCTTTGCCCGTTTCTGCCTTTATTTGAGTCTACTCTGGCAAAATCTACATTACCGTGCACTACAACTTGTGAACTTTTGCAGAAAAGTTCAACATATTTCAACTTTCATGCAGGCTCAAAAAATGCTGGAAATACTCATCATGCAGCAGCAGGTAAAAATGCTTGGTAACTGCTCTGTTACATGGAAAATAAATTATTTTACAGTTGATTATTTTCTAGCGATGTGTTCTGTGTGATCGCCCCCTTACAATGGAAACAAGTTTGATGCATAAGTTTGGATGCATCAGTGTGATGTCTGTATTGGCAGATAATTGCTGCAAAAGTTGATTATCAGTACAGATAAGATATGAGCATGCAGCAGATATTTACTGCTGACTTTATAGCCTTATGTTAGCATTTTGGTTTTTTTGCAAATCAGTGTTGATTTCTTATGTACAAGCTCATGAAAACAAGGCCAATTTTCTTTAGTTGGTATTAAAAAAATGCTGCTTCCATATTTGGGTTTTAGCCAAAATAAGTGTGGAGTATTGGATAAACATGAAAAAGTATTGTACCTTACTTAAATACTAAATGTCAGTCTCTTTTGTCCTTATTATTTTTCAGATCTTTATAAATGTTACTGACCAAATGATCAATGGATTAGCACTTAAAATCTGCTGGTTTACTTTGCAGTTATAGTTTGTTGCAGCTCTAGCTAGCACCGCAGTGTGTTTAGGAAAATTGTGAGTGACTCCCCTCCCTCATTGTTTGGGGATAGTTTAATGAACATTCTTCTCATATTCATAATTCAAGGTTGAAAGCAACAACTCTTTGTGTATGAACATTCATCATGGCAACACTAAAATCTTTTCTTTCACTACGTGTCTGGAAGGCCTCATGTCATCCATTAACTCCAATTGGGCCAAGTGTTTGAAAAACCTTTTACTGCCCAATATTTTAGCGTTATAATAAAGAAACAAGCACAAAAACCAGGGGGATGTTATATCAATGCAAATGGACTGCTTGCCGCAGAGAGCTCTCTGTCAACAGCTCTCACTCTCAACATTGTGCCAAATACTTTTCTCTCTTTGCCCCCCTCATTGACTTTCCTCTTTCTCTCAACATTTTTGACTCCCCTGTATGTGGCTGTTTCTCACCCTCCTGTGTCTCTAATCTGTCTATGCTTCTTCTTCCTCTACCTACACTGTGCTCTCCCCCTCTTTCTCCTTCCTCCTGTCTTGTCCTCTCATGGGTGGTGTGTGCTGGGTGTGCTGCTGCTGCTTGTAGCAGTGGTGGCGGCAGTGGCGGTGGTGGGCGTTATGCACTATAGGTCGTGAGGATATGAAAATTTTTTCCCAGGCCGTAGAGTTCACAAGGCTAAAATGCACAGAAAACACCTGCCTCCAAATACTGTGACACCCACAAGACCAGCCAGCAACATTAGCTCCAAGTATCAAATTCCCTCAACGAGAAGAACATTTAGACGAGTTTAGACAGCGAACTAAAGCCTCTTTTCTTCTTGAAGGAGGCTGATCTAGGTTGAATCAAAATATTCATCGTCAGCTGAACAAACTGAGCTCAAGTTTCAGCCTCTAAACAAAGCATAGTAAGGACAGAACGCATACGATAGCTAAGAGTAAGGTGGGAACTTGTTTGTGACCTCAAGCCGAAACAATGACATCCTTTATGCATATCCTCTTATCTGAAAATGACTAGACTTCATTTCTGTGGAATACAATATGTCATGTCATATGATCTATATGTACTTTATTGTAGCTATTCTAGTTTGTAGTCCAAATGCAGTCCAGCGTTGTCGATACAATGTGAACTATGTTATATTTGTGTGGATGATGAGAGTGCCAACTAAAGCCTGATTAAGATTAGCTTCGCGATTTGTTTGTGCATTATGATGACTCATCATCAGCCGGTGGTGTCCATATTTCTGTCATTGATGATTTAGTTTGACAGTAAGAAAATGTAAAGAATATTGGAAGCAATATAGTAGCATGTTGTCCTGTTTTGTGTTTTATGTCTGTTGTATGAACCTTTGAAATTACTAAGATTTTGAATGAATAGGTTTACATGTACTTTTTGTAAGTTATGAAAATGCTGCTATTTGATAAGTAAACTATACAAAATATTTTAGTTGAAAAGATGTCTGGTCTGTTGATTAGAGATGTGCTCCAGAGGGATGGAGCATAAAACGAGGTGTATAGAAATACTATACAGTATTGGTAAGATAGTAAAAGTAATAATAGACTCCATAGTACAACCTGTGCCAAACTAGACCTCCGCAGCTTCTGAAATTGTAGGTGTGCGATCAAATGTTAGATATCAATAACTTGTTTAGAAGTTCTTATCAAGTGCCAATCAAACACTGTCTTTTGAGTTAAGAAAAGATAATCAAATACATTACTTAAGAAAACAAAGGACAAAGAACTTTTTGTGCATTGTTTTATCCCATAGGTACATAGAGTAAGAGTTAAAGATTGTGATTTTTATGGATCCATGTTGTTTTACACTCCATGCATCCCTTGTGTGTTCGTTTGACCTGTGGCTTAAGTACTGCTGTCTCACAAATGTCTCTCTATAGGCCAGCATGGACTAAAGCATAACATGTTATAAGCATTCATAACATACCATTAACAATCAAAAATGTGTTTGTGGAGTTAGGTGTTATCTTTTTGCACGTCTTCTATTGCATGGTATCAAAAAGTAAAAAATTATGGAGGAAAAAAAACCTTGCGAGGGTGTCTCGCAAACATTCAAAGACATTACGCTGCATGCAGTCAAATGTAAAAGCACTTAAGTTACTCGCCTCATGTTTAAAGAAAAAAAAGAAGTTGTTTTTTTATGTCGTGAGTTGGGAGGGAGCTCATTATTGTCATGTTGGCCCAAAAACACACACACATATATTTCAGATCAAATTGTCACCTACATGTCTTCAGAGATATCTTGATTTTAGGTACAGTGAGGAGTATTACAAATGTGAAACAAGCAAACGTGAAAATGTTACTCAGTGCATTGGCTATTTGTGTTTCTGTTTTTACGATACCAAGCATGCATTTCTTTGACAAGCAGGTTGAACCTCATGTAACCTGCCCCATGATGTTTTTGACTATCTTTATGTCACAGGTTAAAAGCCCAGATCTAATCTATGAATGTATCCATTGGTTCTTTTTCAATCACTTTGATTTATGTGAATGTTATCAGTCTTTAATGTAAATTCAGGGCAGGAATGTCAGATACATGTAGAGTTAATATCTATGTCAATAACAGATTTCAGCTATAGTCAGGTAGGCCTCACATGGCCACAGTCATGAACCAGATATGTTTTAACACAACTTCCGATCCGCTGTCAACATTATCGTGTTTGTTTGGTGTTGCATAAATGCACTTTACTGATCTGTGGGTCATTTTGGGTGTAAAACGAAGCAAAACCATGTTGTTGATTTTATTTTATTTTGCTGTTGCTCTGATGTTACCTTGGTTTATTTATTCCCTGATCGTGTTGGGTCTCATGAATGATGGAAAGGACTGGAGTCTCAGACAAAACAGAAAAAGTAGCACCTGTTTCCTCACATTCCCTTCAGCTGAGGTTTGTTTCAATCACTGAGTGCTTTGTTTATACCTACAGGAGGGATCCAAAATCATTCTGCATCCTCCTCAACTTAAAATGGTTTATTTTGTTTACTTTAATACATTCAAGAACAGAGAGATGCAAGTTTAACAACTGTGGGATGACTTTTGTGTCTTTATTGTGCTTTTAAAAAGTGTTTTAAACTTACATTTAAACTTTATCCTGCCACGCCTGATGAACAGTCTCATATATCTACCACGGAAAATTTCAGGATTTCATACAATAAATCAGGAAGATTTATCTGCTCTGCAACGTTATTAAACTTAGATCTGATGGCAGAAACATGAAGTGATCTAAAATGTATCACTGAGTACATGTAAGAGCTCATTTTTTCTGTTGTGTATGTTTTGTGCTGGGAGCTCTAATTGTATGCAAAAACCATGTTGTTCAGTGTATT
This sequence comes from Scarus forsteni, assembly GCA_036419115.1. Classification (NCBI taxonomy): domain Eukaryota; kingdom Metazoa; phylum Chordata; class Actinopteri; order Labriformes; family Labridae; genus Scarus; species Scarus forsteni. The sequence goes on from JAZDUH010000388.1 coordinate 1,118,797, forward strand.
TAAGCTCTCAGTGACCAGAGTGTGTCAGGAGTTTCCACACTGAGCTTTATTTTGTCTCACTGCAAAAGCACTGTGCACAACTACAATAGTGATGTTTCCATCCACATTTTCATACCATTTTTCATTTTCTGCAAAAAAATACTGAAGAGGGAATTTGGAACAATACATCAAGATTTAGCAAAACAAAAGTAGTAGATTGAAAAAGTAGCCCTTTAAATGTGTGAATAGCATTAATTAGGCCCTGTAGGCTGCCAGTGTTCCCCACCCCTGGTTTAGAATGTCGATGAAAATTTTGTGGCTTAAATCCTCACTTTGTTTCTTTCTTCTTTGGCTTCAAAATTAAATGCAAGCTGGTACTGGGCTGTTTATCTCTGCAGAGATTTTTTATTTTATTTTAGCACCACCTAATTCTGAGCCTGATGACTGTTTATTCACAGATAACAATAGTGGATGGAATCAAGCATAAAGCTATATATTTGGGGACAGAATTTCCAAGAACAGAAGGTTATTAAGAAAAAATATATGGAAATCTGCCATTGTCATGTCTCTATGACCAAACAAAACAAGATTCGGAGGGACTTCTGAAATCAGTCTTGACAAAAGCTATGGAAGGGGAAAATTAGCATAATTTTTTCATTTTTACGGAACATATTTCATGTATAGAGATGCTGCTCATGCAAGGAAAAAGTCCCTGCACAAGGAATATCTGGCCAAGAATAGCAGCAACAAGCAAAGCACTCAAAGTTGTTTGTTACATACTAATTAAAACAGATATTTATCTATTTTGGCATGCTGATGATATTTCCTAAAACAGAGGAAAATGACCGCAACAGGTCACTACAATGGCAAGAGGAAGTTGTTGCTTGTAACCGAGCAACCTTAAGAGGCGGGACAAAGAGCTCTCAGAACAAGGCTGTTGGTGCTGTCAGTGCAAAAATAACTGTAAATGGACACAAACCTGAATTATTTTTTAAAAAATATGTATGATGATCAAAAACATCAGTTGCAAACCTGAAGCTGAGCTGCTTCTCTCAAAATTACAATTCACATATTTAAAACATAAACATAGAAACATAAAACAAGAAAAAAACCTAATTTGACTTTATCACAAGTTGTGTTTTTTTACAGGACAAATTCAGTGATAAGTTTTAAAGTAATTTCCGCAATATCATACATTCAGACATAGTGTACATTCATTTGTTGACAAAGTCTAGACTAGGGCTGCATCTCTTTATGCTTATTGTAATCAAGTACTCTATTGAGTATTTTGGCTAATAATCGAATAATGACTACATTGCGTTCACTGCAGTTTTTTTTTTTTTTTTTTTTTTTTACCTTGAATCACTTTGGCTTTATTGAAAAGCATCAGTAACATACAAAACAGAAAAGCCAGCTCACTTAAATTAGCAACTTTTTTAACATTCTGAGCATAAACAGGATCCAATACTCAAATATATACTTTTGAATTGGTAAAAAATAGTTATTACATGAAACTGCTCACAGCAAGGTCTGCAAATTGTCTTGAGCAACCAGGTCCTCATTTTTAGAATGAGACACTGGTTACATACTCATACAGAAGAAACCTAAATGGATAACCAGACCCTTTTACTAATAATGAGAACTGTCTCTGCAGTGAGCACTAAACCAGCTACAGCAAATCAAATGATCCTGATACTTAGCTGTGTGGAATGGTGTACCTATTTTGGAACTTCTAAATTTGTTTTGTTTACATTGTTCTTGCAGTTTACTTTTTTCTCTGGGTCTTGCTTTATTAGTACTTTTTTATGTTTGCCTATTTTAATTTTATTTGTCTTAATTCATGCTCATCTCTTTTTGCTAAATTATTCCCATTACTGCTGTAACAATGCTAATTGTCACATTGAGGATCTTATTTGTCTTATTTTATTACTAGGCCCAAATAATGTCATACTTAGATAGTAAGATAATTCAACTAGCTAATGTACATTTATTTAATTATTGAAAGGATGTCCTACACCTGCTTCCTCTACTCACTGTCAATCCCTGTGTCCTGTTCTACTCACTGTAGTCAAATTAAAAGGAAAGTTACTGGATGTGAAAAGTATGTGAACAAAATAGACATGTAAGTAGCCATCACACTGATTTATACTCTGAACTCGCCTTTACACAGAGCAGAGCCATAATCGAAGTATGTATTTACTAGACCTAATCTCAATTATTGATCACATTAACTGCTTCTGCTAAAGTAACGTGAGTGTTATCTTGTTGTGTTTGGTCCGGACTGTACAGGCCTCACCACAGTCAAGTCAGCAGTGGCATCATGGAGGGAAAGATCAGAATAACAGTACGGAAGAGGAGGCTTTAGTCTTTTAAGCGGTTGAAGAATTTATCTATGTAGTGAATTTAATAAACGCTGTTATGTCCTTTTGCTCTCCAAGCCTCTTTTATACACTAAAAACAGCTGGTAATTTCATCTGCTCAACCACGGGGTTATGAAATGTTTTACCTATTGTGGGTTATTTATATTGGAGTTAGGTTAGTTTTGCACAGCTCATGCTCTGAGTGAAAATCTGTCAACCCAATATCGATTTACTCAGCACCTGGGTTGTTTGGGCTTTAAACACCATCATGTGAACAGACACACTCCACCATGTATCCAACACACTGTGCCAGTTTACAGTAGTTTCCAGTCATTTTCTAAGCATAGAGCACCCACGCATGTTACCACTATTTCACAAAACCTAGATAAGGGGATTAAGCCAGGATTTCCCAGTTATCCTTGTTGAAATTACCTGCGATCTGGTTTGACCAAAGTGGAGGCACTTAAAGTTATCTTGATTTCCCTTGGTTTTGCGCATTCACATCTAGTGAAGGGGTATCCCAATTCTCCATAAGATTAAGGAGAAGGGTTACACAAACCAGGTCCTCACTTTAAAGGGAGGGGTATGAGAAATTACCCATAAAACACCAGCCCACAGACAAGGTGGCAGAGGGGAGACCGAAGAAGCACATAAATGTAAGAAATTAAGCAAAATTATTGATTTTCATGATAATGATACTTGTGGGTTTTTTTTTAAATCAGATATTAAGTCCTTTGCTACACGACATAAATTTTAACCATGATGGAAGACAGCATCTTGGAAGCACATAAATAATAGTTGCAGTTATGTATTACACAAATGGCAAGTGACTCTTGTATTTGAGTCTATGACAACTGTATGTTATTGAAACCACCCAGATAGAAATTAATTTGCCCAGTATATAGTAGCTATCTTTAGTTAAAACAATCCAGAATAGAAATTAATTTGACTCAACATTTGGGAAGTGTATACAAAAATATATGTAGTTCAAACAACCCAGCATTGAATTGATTTTATCCAGAATTTGGGTAAAATGTTTAACTCATCTGATAGGTTAATACGGACCAACCCACCTGGCCGGGTCAAATTAACTTCTGCTGGCCTGGTGCTGTAATGAACTAGCAGGTGGGTTATAAAACAACACAAATTGGGTCATTTTTAACCATTCAGCTAAAACCTATCAAGATATTAATTTTTGCTCCATATCACCCAGCCCTACTTTGATTCAGTGTTTTTTTTTGATAGTCAAAACTAAACCTTTTGTGTAAAAAGCTTTTGTTTTCCATTTCCATTCCATAATGAATCTGATGTGTCATTTATTTCCAGTAAAACCTTCTTGATTGTAGAGTTTAAAATGTCTAAATCTAAACTGGTTGTGGTAAATTTTGCATCTTAAACTCTCCTCTTTAATTGCACAATAAAGACACTAAAGTTAACTCTTCAAGCAGTAAGCTTGTATAATTGGCACCAGCAAAATAATGATCACCTCTGCAAACCTCAGCAAGATAAAACCACAGAGGAAACCAAACAGACTTTGAGTGGCCTACTTACATGAATAATATTTGTCTCATATTTTTGATTTACAAACCCCTGTCTTTGATTTTATTCTTTGTCTAAAATGCAAAAATTTTCTATGGAATCATTCCAAAAGAAGTAATGTTTTTTTTTTTTTTTTTTGACTTCAAATGTGTCCTGGACATTCATCCGCCTCCATGAAAGCTCTTTTCACCCGAAGGACTGGTTTTTAAATGCTACAAACTGGCATAGGCTCTCTCACAACCTCTGCTCCTCAAAGTCTCACTCTCTCAGCCTACATCCCGATTTGTGTCTCATCGCAGTGTCCGCCCTTTCACACAGATTAAGGTACCTCTGAGCCCCAGAGAAAATACAGGATTCTTTGCCAACCAGATATGAGGCCATTTTTTGTCTTTGACCCTCTGAACCTCTCATGAACTTCTTTCCATCCTGGAGGACTCATGTATATGTTGGATATATCACACTCTGAGACTGTTCTGTTGTTCTTTTCTCTGGACTATTCTGCAGGGTTGCTAATGTGTAAACTTGTGAAAGCATGGCAGCACCTTGCAACCATTTCAGTACCACTAACCATGGCAGTTTTTCCTTTTGGGGGTTTGGCTCAACTTCTGTTATTTCCATCTCAGAACAAAATGGACTGACAGCATAAGATCAAATATTGCAACCTAAGAGAAGTGATGTTTATGTTGATTGATGATGGTTCTGTCTTTCATTTGTGATGATCAAATCTGTGAAAGTCCACAGTGTTAACTACCTAAAAGGGCTTTCCGGGACAGCATTTGTATGTCTTTTAAAATGAAAATGTCCTCTGAGTTTATTGAGAAATGAGAGGAAAATGTCTTCTTGTGCCAGCTGAGAAAAAGTGTGAAAGCTTTTCATGGCAAATATTATCTTCAAAGCGTGCCAAATAATTCTTTACTGAGCCAAAAGGCAGCCAGCCTACATGACTAAATGTTAGATCACTGGAATGGTTCTTCCCATTTCCACTACCCTTGAAAAACATCACCCTAATTGTACGGCGTTGGAACTCATGCACCATTATTGTTATGCTGCCAGTCTGTTTTCTGCTTTTGTCAGAGAAACATCTCAGAAGCAGGATATTTTCTAAATGAAACACTGTTGATAAAATGACAACAGCTACTATGGTGAGGGAATGAGAGAATTTTAAAGTGTCATTGTTTTTATTCTACGTTGATTTGAACATTATTCATTAATAGATTTAACGGTAATGACTATTTAATGTAACTGTAGTACTGTGTTTGTAAAAGAAATTCAGTGAGTTGTGTTTTATGACTCGTGGACTACCAGTGAAGTCAGCATTTCAGTGTTAATAATTGAATTGTTTTTTAAAGATTATTTTTGCGACGGCAACAAAGAGTCATTATAAATGTTCATTTTAACATCACTTGCCTCGTGTGTCTTTTGTACTGCTCTCTGTCTCTCAGCTCTGTCTCTCTGCAGTCAAAGGTCCACTGTTTATGTAATTGCATCCAACACATTTCTATTCATAGATCAGTATTTGCAGAGCTAAAGCTAAACAGGCTCCCTTTAGAGGTGTGCAGTGACTGATTTATAAACATAATGCTCAAATAATTAGGAATTCCATCGAGTTGACAACAGTACAGAGTGGAAGTCACCTGAATGTCACTCTTAAGTCAGTCATTTTTTGAAGAGGAGCTGATTGATTTTCATAAATGATTAAATTTATTGATACTAAGATGAAGATAATGAAGCACAATTGTTCTGACTTAGCAGCTTTACCGCATTCATTTATCAAGCTTTACCCTGTCAGTAATTAAAGAGAGAGTCCAGTATTTCAGAGTGGGCCTGTCTGAGGTTGTAAGTTAGTTACTTAGTTTATTTTTCCCTGTAGGGAAATTAGGGTGGGGCAGGAATCACAAACATTTGGCAACACAGTATAATATCAACACTGATACACTGTTAAAAATAAATTTATAGAAACACATCAGCATCACTGGAAACTCAAATCATGCATTCACACAGAGGAGAAAAACAGGAAACTTAGAACAGTGATTCTGATCAGCTCTGCTCCTGTACACAGAGCAATGGCTGTACACCCCTGCAGATGGGGTCAAGAATTCTACATCATTGACTTAATATTTATGTGAGAGCAAAGTAAAAGTAAAAAAAAGAAAGGTGAGTGGGCTATTTACACATTTACAATGCTTTATTTGTCTTCTGGACTTGAATTATGATTGAAGTTGAGTTAATATAGTGCCTTTCTAAACTCAAAGCAGCTTCACACTGCAGGTCACATCTGCCCATTAACTCTCACATTCACTCACTGATGGTTGGAGATTCTATGTTTGTTGTCCATCAGTATCAGCCAACACATTCACACACTACTGACGCAGCAGTGGGTGCTGACGCTGGAGTTAAGTGTCTCCTTCCAAGGACACACCCCTGCACCTTCTGATTACATTCTCACAGTCCTCTGTTTTGGTGCTTCTTTACTCCAGGCAGAAGGACACAAATAATCATTTAACTGATGCATCATAACACAGGCATACAATAGATGACTCAGCACCCATGCAGAAAAGCGTAATATATTGCTTGTGCAAAATATGGACAAATTGACGTTTTCAACACGGAAGTATATTCATTAATGAATGAAGTCATTTTTGTGATGAAAGCACTGAAGATATCTGAGGCACTCCAATGTGGTTAAAAAATTTTAATTTCAGTAGCGACAGGTAATGTCACATGACATTAAAACTTTTCTCAACAAAAAAATAGATGGAAGTTGATCTGAGTAAACACAAAATAAACACACACCAGACAAATTTTGAAAATATGACCAAAGCAGATATATCAGAAAACGAAGGGGCAAAGATAATAGGTTTAAGGTGGAAGACAAGAGAGGTAGCACAGGACACTGCAGATAGTTCAAAAACATGCAAACTTTGCACTGAAGGGGGATTGAACAAGTAACCATCTTGCTGTGAAGCATCTACACTACCTCCTGAGCCACCGTACTGCCCAACATGCTTGTGTAAAACTTCAACTCAGGACAAAGGGCTACTCTGTAGTTATTACTCTGAACACACTTCAATAAGCATGAATTATCTCAATGAAAAAAAAACAGCTGGTTGACTCACAAACTTCTTCTTCTTCTTCTACTTATCCGTGGTCGGGTTGCGGGGGCAGCAGCCAAAGCAGGGAGGCCCAGACTTCCCTCTCCCCGGCCACCTCGTCCAGCTCTTCCCGGGGGATCCCGAGGCATTCCCAGGCCAGCTGAGAGACATAGTCTGTCTAATGGTCCTGGATCTTCCCCGAGGCCGCCTACCGGTAGGACGTGCCCGGAACACCTCACCAGGGAGGCGTCCAGGAGGCATCCTGACCAGATGCCCGAGCCACCTCAACGCAGGAGACGCTGGCTGGTGGTCCAGAATCTCTTCGAAGCCATGCGGAAGTCGTTCTCCATGGCCTCTCCGAACTCCTCCCATGCACGGGTTTTTGCTTTAGCGACCACCGAAGCTGCGTTCCGCTTGGCATGCCAGTACCCGTCAGCTGAGCCCGGAGTCCCACAGGGTAAAAAGGCCCGATAGGACTCCTTCTTCAGCTTGGCGGCATCCCTCACCTCTGGTGTCCACCAGCAGGTTTGGGTGTTGCCAAAGGCACCGACCACCTTACAGCCACAGCTCCGATTAGCCGCCTCCACAATAGAGGCCCTGAACAAGGCCCACTCAGACTCAATGTCCCCTGCCTCCCCGCCACATGGTCAAACTTCGCCCGGAGGTGGGAGTTGAAACTCTTTCTGAGACTCTGCCAGATGTTCCCAGCAGACCCGCACAACACGCTTGGGTCTACCGGGTCTGACCAGCATCCTTCCCCACCATCGTAGCCAACTCACCACCAGGTGGTGATCAGTTGACAGCTCGGCCCCTCTCTTCACCCGAGTGTCCAAAACACGCGGTCGCGAGTCCGTTGATACGACTACAAAGTCGATCATCGAACTGCGACCTAGGGTGTCCTGGTGCCAGGTGCACATATGAACACCCTTATGTTTGAACATGGTGTTCGTTATGGACAGTCTGTGACGAGCACAGAAGTCCAGTAACAGAACAACGCTCGGGTTCAGATCGGGGGGGCGTTCCTCCCAATCACGGCCCTCCAAGGGGGGGACTAACAAACTGTGTTCTTTAAACACAGATCAGCAGAGTGTGCTTAAATACCATGTACTTAAATGAACCTTTAATAAAGAAAGGTTGAAAGAGGTTTAAGAGATGGCTGGGATGCATCTGCTCAATCGCACCACGCTTTGTGCTTAAACAGAACATATTTTATTTGAGTTAATCTTTTAATAATATGACTGCTCATACAATCCTAAATTATTTACACCATTCTCAGTATGTTCCCTTTTAATTTTTTATCATACAAATATTTTAAAGCAATGGTTTTATTAAGATTACTACATAATTTTGGGAAAATGCAGGGGTCTGAACTCCAGCTGTTTGTATAGTTGCATCTAACACTTTTCTATTCATGGATTGATATCTGGAATGCTGAGTATTAGTTCACTCAAACTGTGAACAAACACAGTGTTTTAGGAGCACAATACTCTTGTTTTGACCAGTCTAGGGGATACTGGAAGAAACATATAAATTGACCACTCCTGTGTCACTCCTTAGGCACACCAGCAAGAAACAACAAACACAATTTTTTTGTAGTTCAAACAACAATATTTTTTTAATAATTCTTTTCTTCTTTTTTTTTTTTTTTTTACAAACTAAATCAATATTACCTCGGGGAAAGTAGGCTAAAAGAAAACAACAAAAAGAACACTCTTCTAAATCAAAAATCTTACCTAATCACTAATGAAAATGAAAAAAGATATAAACCTTAAGTGTCTCCCTAACAGAAAAACAGGAGAAAACGAAAACCAAAAGCTCTACTCTCCCCTACATCACCTTACTGCTTACTTAAATAATTATCACAAAATCACACAAAAACACTGCTTCCACAATCAGTCTTTTGAGAACTGTTGTGATGGGTAGTGAGCAAGGAGGGTCGACGTCTCTTCTTAGGCTGTCACATTAATAACACCAGCCATCAGCGCTCATCCAATCGAAATACGCCACTGCACAGGTCTCCTCCACTACGTGGTGGGTGCGTCTTTCTGCTGCCTCCTATCAGGACGCTCCACCTGAAGGGAGGAGGAAAAAGAAAGAAGGCACTCCTCTACATAATAAAGAACAAATAAATCAATAAATGACACACAGTCATAACAACTCTATATAGAATCACAGTGAGGTGCAAAATTTACGTTTACTGTTAGCAAGATAACACATAAACTACAGGATGGATTTACATGAAAATTTGACCAGAGCTGTGGTTTGGTCCAAGGAAGAAGTCAGTACATTTGGTATTGATCTGATCCAGATTGTTGTCACAAAAAACATTAAAGTTTATAACTGCAAATCCCATTCATTTATGGCATTACGGGACTTGTAGTTTTGTTTGCATACTGACATCTAGCTTTTCAAGCCCACGTCGCTACATTTCCCAGCCTCTCTTGCAATGCCAGAAGTTCTCTACTGTCACTACTTGCCCCACCCACAGCATCATCTGACTGGTTACACACAGAGCATGCCTATCAGCCAATCAGCACTGAAAGCTGTGCATGCACAGTTCTGCTCACAGACACAGAGGAGAGGAGGAAGTTTTGCCAATGGAGAAAGCCTGGTGAAGTTCTGCTGATAACAGTTATACTGAAATAGTCCATCACAGCAGAAGTCTCTGTGTGTGTGAGGGTAAAAACGTAACCCCCAAACTGCACCAAAGTGCTGTGGTTTTGCTCCGACTGACAGGCTGGCAACATCTCCCAATTGAAGAGCCGACACAAACATCTGTACAAGCAGCAGCAAATTGGTTTTGTCAACAAGTTACAAGACCCACTACTAACTAGGTCACTCTATTGGATGGTATTTATCACAACAATAATCACACTTTTTGCTGATTGATATTTTTCATTCCACAACATGCACATAAAACATATGTAGGACAATTATGTCAATTAAAGCTGGGGTTGGCGATTTTGGAAAACCAGCATGAATTTGAAAGTAGCATCTTCTTAGGGCTCCGCCTAACCTGAGGGCCTGCGCTGACCAGCTGGCCCCCATCTTCACCCAGATCTTCAACAGATCTCTGGAGCTGTGCGAGGTGCCCTCCTGCTTCAAACGCTCCACCATCATCCCAGTCCCAAAGAAACCCTCCATAACAGGACTGAATGACTACAGGCCCGTCGCCCTGACATCTGTAGTCATGAAGTCTTTTGAATGTCTGGTGCTGAGCTACCTGAAGGACATCACAGGACCCCTACTGGACCCCCCGCAGTTTGCCTACCGGGCAAACAGGTCAGCTGAGGATGCAGTCAACGTGGAACTGCATTACATCCTACAGCACCTGGACTCTGCAGGGACGTACGTGAGGATCCTGTTTGTGGACTTCAACACCATCACCCCTGACATCCTCCACCACAAGCTCTCCCACCTCTCTGTGCCAGCCCTCACCTGTCAGTGGATCTCCAGCTTCCTGACTGGCAGGACCCAGCAGGTGAGGCTGGGGTCCATCACGTCCACCACACGGACCGTCAACACTGGCGCCCCCCAGGGGTGTGTGCTCTCCCCACTGCTCTTCTCCCTGTACACTAATGACTGAACCTCAGGGGACCCCTCTGTGAAACTCCTGAAGTTTGCGGACAACACCACCATCATCGGTCTCATCCAGGATGGTGATGAGGCCGCTTACAGACAGGAGGTGGAACAGCTGGTCCTCTGGTGCAGTCAGAACCACCTGGAGCTGAACCCGCTCAAGACTGTGGAGATGACAGTGGACTTCAGGAGAAACCCCCCTCCTCCGCCCCCCCTCACCATTCTTAACAGTACTGTGTCTACTGTGGACTCCTTCCAGTTCCTGGGATCCACCATCTCCCAGGATCTGAAGTGGACCTCCCACATAGACTCCATCAGGAAGAAGGCACAGCAGAGGTTGTTCTTCCTCAGACAGCTCAGGAAGTTCAACCTGCCCCAGGACCTGCTCATCATCTTCTACACCTCCATCATCCAGTCTGTCCTGTGCACCTCTATCTCTGTTTGGTTTTCCTCAGCCTCCAAACACGACAGACACAGACTGCAACGAACTGTCAGGGCTGCAGAAAAAATCATCAGAGCCAGCCTGCCCTCCATCCAGGACTTATACCGGTCCAGGACCAGGAAGCGGGCTGGCAACATCTCTACAGACCCCTCACACCCTGGACACAAACTGTTTCAACTGCACCCCTCTGGCTGGCGTTACAGAGCACTGTGCGTCAAGACATCCAGACACAGGAACAGTTTCTTCCCCCAGGCCGTCACTCTGATGAACACTTAACTTGCCAAAAAAAAAACAACTCATATACATCATGCACAACCACAGCCTGCTGTTTCTTCTCTGTTTCTTCTGTGCACATTCATCTTCCATTTCTCTATTGCAAATTGCACATTTTTTCTGACATCCATCCAGTGCACTATTTTAACTTAAATTGTATATATATTTCTATTCTACTCTGTACAAAGTTCTTATTTAATATTGTAACTATTGCTTTTTCTATTCACAATTGTACTGAGAGAGTGCAGTTTAAACCGGAGTCAAATTCCTTGTATTCCTAGAAATACTTGGCAAATAAAACTGATTCTGATGCTGATTCTGATTCTACCAGGTAGCTAGACTTCGGGGTTTTCTTGGATAATCTCACAAATTTAATTATTGCTTGATCTTGTCAGGGTTTTGATGTTTAAAACAACATAAAAACTTACTGTCACATATTCCCTCACTGCTGGGGTCCCACTGTATTATTAATTCCAAGTCCCAGAGTCAAGTTTTTCGAATACTCTCCAAAACACCTGTCAGTTAATAAAGTTTTGCTGACTGGATGATGTTCTTGTATGTCAGATTATTCATTCACTACCTCTGACACCAAGAAATATGATCTCAGGAGAGAATGTGCAGGAGACAATCTTGTCTCAGATCAAACATTCATCTGTGCAATTATTATAACATTCAATGACACCATTTTCGATTATTTTCGAGACACCCTGACATAACTATGAGGCAACCCTGTTAGAAAAAATGCCCTATAAGTGGTTCTCTAATGGTGGGTTGGGGCACACTTGTGAACCTTGAGGAAACTATTAAACCTCAAGCTTTAATAACTCTTACACCACTTAATATGTGTTAATGCCCAACACAGCTACAAAGGAATCAAATAAAACCTCGAAGTGTACACTGTCTTTAGTACTTACCAGAATAATTGGATGAAGGGAGTGTTTATTTTTTAGTTTCTCAATTAAAAAGTTTATATCATTTAATAGGGAATGACTTGAGCGATTTTACAACGGTTTACATGAATTCCTGAATAACTGGATACTTCATATTTTATAAGTCAAAATGCTGTTGTTGTATTACATTAGGCATCAGATGATACAAAAACAAACCTGAACAGATTGATGACATGTTGTCACTTCTAACAGAGGCTATCTTGCATTAATGTAAAGATAGTGTGCCTTTAGCAAAACTAGTTGGAACCACGAGTCTTGACAAAAATCATGTTGAGGAAATTATGATCTGCCTATGGAGAGTCCAAAAACAAGACTGAAACGTTAGCAATGCACTAAGTCTTTATTCTCATGGAGACAATACAGAGAAGCACACGGCAGAGAGCAGTTCAGAGTATTGTCCCACTGAAACGAATGGGACTCTCCCTTATATACCATCTCAAGAAGACCTCTGGCTTTGGGAGAAGGAGAAAAAAGAACATCACAGAACTCCTTACCAGCTGTTAATAGGGTACAATGAAACAGATGGAGATTCTCCTGAGGAAATTACTTCTAGGTGTAAACTCCAGTGTTATTCCAGATGTTTCCCTGACCTCTGTGCCCAGTGGGTGATTTTCTACAGTGGGGTGAAACAGGATAGGTTATCAGGTCATTCACGCAGCAGTACAGTTGAAGTTACAAAATTGATCAGGTATGCAAGATGAATGTATAAAATAAATGTATGCAAAATTTCCACCACAATTAGAAATACATTTTTACCAATGATTTAGAAAAAACAAAATTAACTTATACACATAAACCTCAGTGACAACAAAAAAACCATTATCAACCTTAAAACCTCGATGGATTATCAAACATTTTGAATGGCCTCATGATGGCTCACATAGGAAGAGCTCTTCAGTTGCTGCACTAACAAAAGATTCCTGCTAGCAACATTTTGGGAAGTTACATCTAATGTAAGCTTTGACCAGATAAATAAAGAAAAATCTCATTTAGTTTACTTTGAACTCATGATACCTACTATTTAAAAATGTAGAAGTCATCAATGATTCCTCATGGCTTTTTTTTAAGAGAAATTGTACAGTCCTTCAAACCTTTAATCCTAAGCCTACCCTAGCCCTAACTGCTGGTTTGTACTTTTATTGATTTTAGAGCACTTTTACCAAACATACATGGTTTTTATGAGCACTTGTGTGTAATATATTATTTTAACAAAAATACAGACTCTGAGAGGCCATACTTTTTCAATGCTCTTCTGCCCAAACTTGACCCTGACCCGAGCATGATCATTTCTAAGGATCAAGTTAAAGAAAACAGGTCAACGAGTCATCCTCCAAGTCCAGCTTTTACAAATGTCACTGGGTTGTGGAGCTGTCAGTCAAACAAACTCATAACCACACAATCCTTAGTAAGGTCTAATTAGGGACTTTTTCAGCAACACTTCCGACGGTCATTTAGGGCCTCTAACTTTGAAAAACCTTGCCTGGTTTGAGCTAAAATTGTGGACATTTTGACTCTAAACTCAGACTCATTGTTTTCTGTAGGTTATTTTTCTCCTTGTCTTTGAAGGGTGAGCATTTATTTGGTATTAAAACTAATGAAAACCTCTCTGTGTTACAGTCTACTTTTAGCCTACTGAGTCACTACATTATTCCAAGCACAGCATCTCTGGGAATGATTAAACTATTACTGCTTTATCAGATGAAACTATAAATAAAATGTAATGTTCAATTTAAGCTGTGGTCAGAGTGGAACTGCTCTTTGTATTACAGGTAGAGTTTCACCAACAGCTGATATCCATAAGAGTCAGACCGCTGCAGTGTGTCAGGCACAGCTGGGAGGTTAAGGTATTTATCATCAATTCAGTGTTAATTAGAGAGGATAATTGATGCACAAACAGATTATGAGGGCATCTAAAACTTGTCGTCATTGTAATAAAACTCCTCAGTCCCACTTACCGCACAGACCTGCAGGAAAGTCAGAGTGTTTCATTTAAAGTTCTGCCATGAAATTCATGTGATGTCTTCTATGAGCCACACAGCACAGTCATTTCCTCACACTCCTTGACCTTTATCATTATCCACAGAATACACCTCTAATCTCCTGAGCTCAGCCACCACAGAAGAAGGTGACTGCACACACACACACATAAACACACACAGTGGACTGCAGCTGATCAGCAATACTGCCACCTGCTGGGGGCAAAAGGACATTGAAATTATGTATAGGTTGTAGTACTTGAAAGGGAGACGACAATTTTTTTGTTTTGTTTTTGTGTCTTGCTTCACTCCTCAGCCAATCTTTTGCAAGCCATTCCACATTTGTAGGCAGTTTTCATTTAAGAACGGCTCACAAACAAACAGCTCACTGACTTCACTTAAAAGAGCTGTTCAAAAGACTTGACTTGTTCATGAAAATCACATCTCTAGTGCAAACCACTGCAGAAGTAGGTCAACAAAACAAAGTCTCTGTTTATGAGTAGAAGAAGATAATACGATGACAGGAGAAGATAACATGACATATTGTGGTAAAAAAAAAAAAGCAGGTCACAAGCACAAACGACTTAAGAGTATATCTGATAACAGTAGGCAGAGGCAGGCTAACATAACCCACTGACTCCCAGTGTTTGAGCTAAGCTAACGAGCAGTGGGATAGTTTTGCCTGTAAATGGTAAATGGACTTTAGCCTATATAGCGCTTTTCTAGTCTTGGACTACTCAAAGCTGCTTTACACCGCAGGTCACATTAACCCATTCGCTCACACATTCACTCACTGATGGTTCAGAGTGTCTTTGTTAGTTATCCATCAGTATTTCTAACACATTCACGCCCTTTCATGCCCATTTACACATCACTGACGGAGCATTAAGTGTCTCGCCTGGAGCTGGGCTTGAACCTGCAACCTCCCGATAACTGACCAAGCGCACTATCCAACTGCGCCACCGACGACCTGTCTCTTCCTTGTTACTGCACGCACAGACCAAAGAATGATGTCTATTTGATTGTCCTGTACTTGGGATTGAGGTGACACAAAAAGAAAAAAAAACTTGGTGTAACACTTTGAGAGGTGCACAAGTGGGGTGGCACATTGGCACAGCAGGTAGTGCACATGCCTCACAGCAAGAAGGTACCTGGTTCAATCTGTGTGGAGTTTGCATATTCTTCCCGTGCATGTGTGGGTTCCCTCCAGGCATTCCAGCTTCCTCCCACAGACCAAAAACATGCTCATAAGGTTAACTGGTGACTCTAAATTGCCCGAGTGTGAATGCTTGCCTGTCTCTCTATGTGGCCCTGTGATC
Source organism: Scarus forsteni (assembly GCA_036419115.1). NCBI lineage: Eukaryota > Metazoa > Chordata > Actinopteri > Labriformes > Labridae > Scarus > Scarus forsteni. The sequence continues at coordinate 1,134,306 of JAZDUH010000388.1, forward strand.
GACTGGCGACCGGTTCAGGGTGTACACCGCCTCTCACTTAATGACAGCTGGGATATGCTCCAGCCCCCGCGACCTCGAATGGGATAAAGGAAAAATTGAAAATTGAAACAAACTGCTAACCAAACAAATCTGTTTGGACATAGGTGCTGTCATGTAGTGCTTGAGGTAGTGCTTACTTTTATTTTTTTTAGTTTAGGTGCATAAGTGTTCCCTAAATAGTGAAGTCTTCAACCTTTTGAAAGTAGGCAGGGACTTTGCAGATTGAATGGAGTTTGGTAATTCAGTCCACCATTTGGGAACAACAAAGGAGAAGAGTCTAGCAAGTGATCTTGAGCCATGTTGCATTTGGAGCACCAGGCATCTTTCACTGAGCATAGCAGGTGAGAGGCGCTGTAGACCTACGTGTGGAATTCCAGGTGAACAGGACCTGTCCTTGGTACTGTTTTTTCAGGCCAGAAAAAGAGCTTTGGGTTTGATGTGAGCTGCCACTGGGAGCACATGAAGGAAGGGACTGTGTGGGCTGTTTAACCGAAAGACATTTTGCTGTGTTTCTCTGAGGTTTAGGGAACAAAATAAGGTTCAGTCTATTCTCTAGCCTCTCTGGATACCTCATATCTGTGTTACATTTGTCCCGTGGATATCATTTGAACAGTCATGTCTTTCAGTCATAACTCCAAATCCAATGCGAAGCCAGGTGGAGAGCACACAATATAAATCATGATTACACTTGGATGTGGTTTGGGCATGACCTGACGAAATTTTACAAGAGTGTTCGCTCTCATTCCCTTCATTGTTTGGTCTCAATTTCACCCAGATCATTTAACTTCTCTCTTTGTTTTAATCTTACCATTAGACTCAGAAGACACTGTACATGTACATATGCTGACGCTCAGATTTAAGAATTCCAACATCAGGAATGATCAGAAAGACTTCCAGTGGTTGATGACAGTCAGTCAGAGAACTTTGCATTCACTGTCTTACTTTTTAGGCCCCTGCATGTCAGGAACTGAGTGTGAAAAACACTTTCCCCTGTCAAACACTTATTTGCTGGTTGGAGGACTGTCTTAGTGAAGGTTCCTCTGAACAGGATTATTTGTCCCTAGTTTACGGTTCTGCACAGTTGCCTTGCCCTCCTTGGACCTTCGGAAATGAACACCGAAGGATAATTTTGGTGAGAGGTTTTCAGATGAAAGCCATTTGTAGTTGGGATCCACTTAACTTCCACATGTGCCAAACAGAAAGTAACACATTTTAAAATCCTCCACAGACTCAACATTTCCAGGTCAGCCCATATGTATGTAGAATACAATTTTGGCTGCAGTGTTGAAGCCAAAACCCAACAACCATCTAGATAAGACAATTCTGGGACAAGGTCTTTGTAACATTTTTGCACATATGCAATGAGAGCATAGATCATTAACCAAGTCTAGCCCAGACCCACATTTAAGCTTTCTCCTCTCTGTTAGTATGATGTCTTGTCTCATTCAGTTGGAAATCTATTTTGCCCCCTTTGCATAGCTGCTGGGTTGATGATCTTGATCTAGATTTTAAGGTTCTTTTACTAGTTTTTAAATCCTCGAAAGGTCTTGCTCCTTTTTATTTATCCAATCTGCTTTTACCCTATGAACCTAGTAGAGCCCTCAGGTCTTCAGGTAGTGGCCTTCTGATAGTACCCAAAGTAAGAACTAAAAGATACGGTGAAGCATCATTTCAGTACTACGGCCCCCGTCTGTGGAACAGTCTACCTGAAGACCTGAGAGCAGCACCTACTGTTCATATTTTTAAAAGCAAACCAAAGACCTACCTTTTTAGTCTAGCTTTTAGCTGATTATATTTACTATTATTATTATGTTATTATTATCATTATTATTGTTATTATTACTTAATCTTATTTATGTACTTATTTTAACCCCTTAATATATTTTATTCTTCAATTTAGTTAAGAATTACTGTTTGAAATTTTATTATCTGTTTATTTATTTTCTTTACACTTCAGTGCATTTATCTCATTTTACTATAATACTATTTAAAATGCATTTTATTTACTTGTTTATTTTTATATTTATTGATCTTAATCTTATTCTTTATCAAGATTTTGTTTCATTTTATTTATTTATTGTTCTTGTTTTTAATTATTATTTTAGTCTTACTTCCAGTGTTCCCTCATTTTTTAATGAAAGATGGGGTTTCCTCAGTCCTCTTACTCTGCTTTCTGTTAGAATCTCTTCTTCATGTCTTTGTATATGTGTTTAAGTGAGTGTGTGTGCTGTATGTAGATTGCACTCAGAATCATGTTGATATCACTATTAAATAGTTACTGAGCAAGATGATCATTCACTAATGGCGGTTATCTGGGTCACCACCAAAATGTAATCCTTTTAAGTTGGGCTATTACCAAGATCTCTTGAAAATATCAGCAAAATCTGTCCCACAGTTTTGTATAATCTTGCTTATAATCAATCAATCAATCAATCAATCAATCAATCAATCAATCAATCAATCAATCAATCAATCAATATCAATCAATCAATCAATCAACCAATCAATCAATCAATCAATCAATCAAACAAGCAAACAAACAAACAAACAAACATATGCCACCAAAAACACAACCTCCTTGGCAGAGATAAATATGGCAACCATGTCTGGACTACTAAGACAAGGTTTAAACCTCAAAAATGTAAGTTTATACCTGCACTGACTTTGCTTTAGCCTTTATTTTTCAAGTAGTATTAACCAAGTATGACTGTATTTCATTTTTTATTGTTATGAGAACTACTGGTAGTTTGCATAACAATGATGGGATGACAAACTAACTCACAAAAATGGCCTGACAAATTAAGCTGCATGATTAGGTGATTAGAAATAGTAAGCAGCCTGAGGTCAGGGGTATTTTGGGAATAACGTGCTGCCAATTTGAATTTGTCTGCTCCTCTCTTTAATCCTCCAGAGACTGTATTCCAACACTTACATATGAGGAATATTTTGGATATTTTTTGTGTATTGCTGAGAAATAACCATTTTAATTACCTCCTTATTAAAACATCCAATGTCTGCAGTTATCACACTGTAAAATCAGATTTTTTTTGCCCTCTCCCAACATTATACAGACATGAGAATCACCTCACTTTGTCATCTGTGCAAGGCGAGAAAACATCATTCAACATTTTCTGCACATCTCGTCTTGTCCCAGCTCTCATTTCAGTGTTGAATTGAGGTGTAAAAGCCCTGCAGCTATATACATTTAAGGCACATTTGGTTCCTGCTGCGAGAGAAGGTAGCAATGGGCTTGAATGATAAAATTGCGTTGTCAAGGTAACAGGTTGTTCTGAAGACTGCGAATATGTCGTATTAGGATGCTCCCATACGATATTTTCACTCTGCAGCCTCTGCACTGAGTTTCACTCCCTCTGTCAGGCAGGTGCTGCAGAAGTAATACGGTCTGCATTTATAATTTAGAGACATTTAATAGGTGGTCTATCTCCATTAATGTTATTGAGATTATTCACAGCAAATCTCATTTTCTGAAGTAGAGCTGTCGGAAACCTTGGGGTGGCACGGTGATTTCTTTCACATGATGAATGAGGAGAAAGGTGGGGTCTGTCAGAGAATAGAGATACTCGGAGGCACTCTTTAACATGGCTCCTGATGTAACCATGGATACCTCTATTTCATGGATGGAGTAATTTTAGCTGGAGTGGGATCTGAAGGATACATATCACTGTTTTCTCTCCCAACATCATATATTATTTCATCTTAGAGATCAGCATTCAAACACATGCATCCAGTGGTAGACATTACATGTCTGACATGTAAACATAAGAAGTCCTTATTGTAATGCAGAGCACATACAGACACTGACGTTCTCTGCAAAAACAATCCTATGTTCACTGGATGAAAAACGTGTCAGCAACACTAAAAATCTACTGTTTTAAAAACTAGAGACTTTCTACACTCCAACATGCGGATTATGAAACATTAAGTCATACTTTCTTGTCACACCGTCCATCACACCCACTTACTCACTGATGGTTGACTCACTAATTCACCTCAGTGTGTTGCCCAAGGACCTGACAGCCACAGCTGGGCTCAATGTGCAACCTTCCGATTACCAACCGAACACACTATCCAGAGTGCTCCACCACTACGCTCATTCTTTACTGTAACCAGGCAGATCCATCTTGCCAAGCTCCATCAGTAACAAAGCAGCACAGACAAATCAGTGTCCTCTAAAGCAGGAAAAGGTTGGAGCTTCCATCAACAGTTGAACAGATCTGCAGCACATTATGTATTAAAAGAAAGACACACAACACTGAAAAGATTTTTCAGCTTTACTTTGACTGAGGTTCAAGGTCATGTTACAACTGATACATGATGTATTCAGTTTTCACAGAGTTCATAGTCTGATTTTTTGTTTGCTTAACAGTGTTTTAATTACAGAAGAATAAAATATAAAATTGTAAAAAAAAAATATATATATATATAGCCAAACACTAACTGTGAAATTAAAGCACAATAGTGACTGACTGAGTAGGTGAAGGAAATCATCTCAGTGCAGTTCCAGGTGTGTGTGTGTGTGTGTGTGTGTGTGTGTGTGTGTGTGTGTGTGTGTGTGTGTGTGTGTGTGTGTGTGTGCTTGTGTGTGTGTGTGACTGGCTCAGGTGCGGTGAGTTAAGATACACGCATGAGTTGCAACTCTCGGTGCTGACTCCCTACTTTGCCATCAGATGCTCTTGAAGCTTCTCAGTGTTTCTTGGGTTGAGGTCTCCAGTGTGACAAGTCTGCTGAAGCACTCTTGAATTCTTGAACGTGTTTTTTTTTTTTTTTTTTCTGTAGCAACTTCAAAAATGTTGTGAATTAGCTGGAAGATTTAACCCAGTCTATTAGGACAGTTTTCTTAAGACACCAACAGGTATTGTGTCATTTTAAGAGTTTGTATTTAAACATCCTCAAGTCTCAAGTTTGTTTTCAGCTGCATGGCAGCAGTGGTTTGGTTTAACCTTTCCAAAGAACAGTCAAACATGAGCTTTTTTGTTTTGTGGCTGATAGCCCTGCTGTATGTGTTTTATTTTCCCTTCCCTTCAAATTATTTGTGTCTCTATAGGTTATTCCTCTAGAATAACTTTAGGGAACAAAGTTCTATATTTGCCTACCAAATCCTGGCGTCCTGACAGCAACATCTCATGAGATTTTTTTACACTGTATCTCTATTTGTTGTGTAATTTTGATCGTGAACTATATAAAAATGTGTAGAAATTGGGGAACTTTGAATGTTTGGTTGTGCAGTCTGATAGTGCACTTGGTTGAAAATAGGAAGCTTGCAGATTCAAGTCCAGTCCCAGCTGTTCCATGTTGATGTGTCCTAGGACAAGACTTTAAGTTGCTCCCACTGCTAAGTCAGTGACATACAGTTCTGCTTCTTCCAGGGAAAGAGTAACTTTACTATCAGGGCTGGGCAGTAATAGACATGAATGACTTTGAATGTGTTGGCTAATACTGATGGACAACTAACATCACGACTCCATGTAAGAGTGAATGGGTGTCAATGGTGTGACCAGTGGTGTAAAGTTGCTTTGAGTAAATAGTAGCACAAGAAAAATGCCATACAAGTTCATTTGATTTACAATTTTTACTATTTATGCTTAATAATTTCTAAATCCTCAGAGAAGCCCAGTGAGTGGTTTAGATTAGGTCCAAAATACTGATTATTTTCTATCATTTAAAATGGCTTGTTCATAAACAGTGGGTATTACAGTGGTGCAACAGATAGTGCAAGTGCCTCAGAGCAAGAAGGTTGCTGATTTGATCCCTTTGTCAGGCAGGGCCCTTCCGTGGGAAGTTTGCATGGTATCCCCATGCATGAGTGTTAATGAGCTAGGAGAAAATTTTTTGGGCTCACAAGTCTATTTCATCGGTCATCTTCTTGTGTCCAAATCACAATTTCGAACAGGACACCAACCTCTGCATCTCCCAGTCCAAATATAAAACACACATATGAACTGACAGACAGGCTGAGGCCTGATGTAAATGTAACCCTGCAGACAGTGTTTAACATCCACATTCCGCAGACACTTCACATTTATGCAAATCATTGTATCTACAGTGTTTGCACACAGAATACAGAACATACAGCAATGAAGCTGAGAGCTCTCTGACTCCATCTGCTGGTTTCAACCTGTACCTGCTTGAACAGTCTATCAAATTTGTATGACTTCAGACAAAATCACACTTACAATAACACTTTGGAGAATGTAGAGGCACCTTGTTGGACAAAGTTTGTGACCTTCAAATGCTGGTTGAAGGGGACTCTGATGTAGCTAAAGGTGGTACTGTCTGATACCTGTAGCTTTTTCTCCCTGCTTATGTGATGTGTGCTTATGTCAGGAATTATTGATTGTGTCAGGTGGGTGTAAAGTGTTTATTTAACATGTAAGGTTATAAACTGGGTAACTGCATGGACTTATTTATCTTTTTAGGAGAATGCAGATCCAAGTGTGAGAGTTCAGGCAAGACAGGAGTCAAGGGCTGGGAGGGTCTTTTCTCATAATTTTCTCTGGGATTACACTTTCAGTGTTGAAAACAATGTTATTTAAACTACACCGTGAATGAAGTTTACTTTACAAATAAACACAGTTGATTTTTGTATGTGATATTTTACCAAATGACACCACCAAAAATGTCACAGAAATTAAAACACTGAGAATGATATTAAAATAGCATTTAAAGTCTGAATTTTGATGTTTAACTTATTCTTAACAATGAACCTTTATATGTATATATGTATCTATGCATATATGTGTATCCATAAAATGAAGAGCTTTATGCTCTACTGTAAAGTGTCTTGAGATAACACTTGTTATGAATTGGCGCTATACAAATAAAGATTGATTGATTGATTGATTGAACCTTTTTTTGTTAAAACACATCATAAAAAAGACAAATCTTCTCTCCCTGCCTGTTCTTACTACTCCTCTGTACTTGTTTATATTAAGTCAGAGAAAGGCAGATATAATCACAAAGCCATATTTATATAACAAAGAAGTTCAATATTTCACACAGAGATAAATGTAAAGAAACTCATAACACTGCCTGCAATCAGAGATTGCAAAAAATACCCACTAAGAAGTGACTTTTAGCTGGACTAATGGATAAAAGAGGTGAAATATATAAAATTTGACCAAGCCTTTTTCAATATTGATTTTACATTTACATATGGCAGCTGTTCAGTGTTCTAGAGTGAATTAAGTTAGCTTTATAATGTTGGGTCTTATCATGATGTTCTGTGAAGTCAAACCTTCCTGACAGACACAGATTCACCTCCTAGATTTGCCTCATTCACAGGATGCAGTTAGGTTGTCCACCTTAGATTGATTTTCCACTGATTCATGTTCCTTGTATGTATTTGGTGGATTGATTAAAGCAGTGGTTCCCAAACTGGGGTACGTGAACCCCTGGGGGTACGCGAAGAGATGTAGGGGGTACATGAATACCTGTCAGGTTTCAAACAGTTGTTTCAGTAGTTCAAGTTCAAACTGGTAAATGTTGTATTGTGAGATTTGATAAAGGCCTGAAGTGTTGGCAGAGAGGATGGAGGATGGATTGGTGAGGCATCATGGAGAAGGAAATCTGTCCTGAATCTAAGATTCTTTTATTAACATACGTTCAGTCAGACAGCCTTCTTATTAGAGCTGTCGTGAGTCTGTAACAGTTTCAAGGTTATTAATGAATATGTTCCAGAAATGTTAATTTCTTTTTCAAAAGTGAACTGGTGTTGTCCACTGACATAGCTAGTAAATGTATTTAGTGAAAAATAATACACTTAAAGAGATTTTATTTTTATGTTGTGCATGTTAAATGTGGGAGGCAGGGGTGGCGGTAGCCTTACAGATGTATTTGTTTTTCTCGCCGCTGTAAGTGTGTGAGAGTCGGGGGAACATGGCTGGAGGTCAAGTGACTGAAGGGGTACAGGCTGTGAAAAGTTTGGGAACCACTGGATTAAAGTAATACTCTGTTAGGCCTAGCCGAAATAGGTGTGGACCTAGCCCACATACTGCCCAGCCTGCATGTTTGATCAAGTGGAGAGAAGGACAACAGCATACAAGTGCATGGAAAAGTCGGTTCTATCAGTTTATTTCAAGAAAACGTAAGCTTTATATATACAGTGTGACAAACAATGATGTGTCAGAGCCCCCCCCCCCGACATGTGGGTCAAAGACCAGAGTTAAACTGCAGTATGTCATGAACAAGTTAAATTTGGAAAACACATGCCCCATGGTCATGCAAACTATCAGTGACATCCTCATCACAAACACACACACACACACACACACACACACACACACACACACACACACACACACACACACACACACACACACACACACACACTCACACACAGAGCTGACTACTCATGTAGATTTTCTGATTTTCTGTAAATTTGGTCCGTTTTGATAATTGTTATAATTTTCAGTGTCAATTATTTGTATATTAACTGCAGTCATAAATGCTCACTACTAGCTGGAGACATTGTTTACAGCATTAGAAGGGGTGTTAAATAAAATCTGGTGATGATTATGCTTGAATGAAGTAAGGGGGGGGGGGGGATGGACGGACATAACAAGAGTCAAGGTGGTTTTCAGTGATGTTTGATCACAATAATTTTGTAAAAATTTGTCAATTAAGTGTTTTTTTCTGTAAAACTATTGGTATTGTGATTTTATTGAAGGTGTGTGATCACAACAGTAGAGAAAAAACATAAAATAAAGATCTTTTCTACAGAACTTTTTGAATCTAAACTGTATTAAACGTGATTGATCATGACAGTTCAGGGGGAGAAATATAAAATAAGTGCATTTTTTTGCTGAAGTTTTTTAATTGTTACTTTAATAAAGGTGTCTGGTTGTCATCATTTGGGACACATCTGTAAAAAAAAGGATTTTTTGCGGAACTACTATTATTGTCAGTTTATTGAAGGTCTTTAATTGATAATTGATAATGTTAGTTTATTTAAGGTCTTACATTGTAGTAAATGAGAAAAGATATGTAAAATAATATTTTTTTAATGTTTTTTTTTTAAATGGTACATGAATAGAAATGATACATGACTTAAAATTCATGCTATCAGCTTCATAATGCGCCACACATTTTCAATGGGGGACAGGTCTGGACTACAGGCAGGCCGTTCTAGTACCTGCACTCTTCTACTACTAAGCCACGCTGTTGTAACACGTGCAGAATGTGGCTTGGCATTGTCTTGCTGAAATAAGCAGGGGTGTCCATGAAAAAGATGCTGCTTGGATGGCAACATATGTTGCTCCAAAACCTGTATGTACCTTTCAGCATTAATGGTGCCTTCACAGATGTGTAAGTTACCCATGCCTTGGGCACTAATTCACCCCCATACCATCACAGATGCTGACTTTTGAACTTTGGACCTATAGCAGTCCGGATGGTTCTTTTCCTCTTTGGTCCGGAGGACACGACGACCACAGTTTCCAAAAACAATTTGAAATGTGGACTGGTCAGACCACAGAACACTTTGCGTCAGTCCATCTTAGATGAGCTCAGGCCCAGCGATGCCGGCGGTGTTTCTGGGTGTTGTTGATAAATGGCTTTGGCTTTGCATAGTAGAACTTTAACTTGCCGAACTTTAGTTACTGACAGTGGTTTTCTGAAGTGTTCCTGAGCCCATGTGGTGATATCCTTTACACAGTGATGCCGGTTTTTGATGCAGTACCATCTGAGGGATCGAAAGTCACGGGCATTCAATGTTGGTTTTCGGCCTTGCCGCTTACGTGTAGTAACTTCTCCAGATTCTCTGAACCTTTTGATGATATTACGGACCGTAGATGATGAAATCCCTAAATTCCTTGCAATAGCTCGTTGAGAAATGTTGTTCTTACACTGTTGGACAATTTGCTCACGCATTTGTTCACAAAGTGGTGACCCTTGCCCCATCCTTGTTTGTGAAAGACTGAGCATTTCAGGAAAGCTGCTTTTATACCCAATCATGGCACCCACCTGTTCCCAATTAGCCTGTTCATCTTTGGGATGTTCCAAATAAGTGTTTGATGAGCATTCCTCAACTTTCTCAGTCTTTATTGCCACTTGTGCCAGCTTCATTGAAACATGTTGCAGGCATCAAATTCCAAATTAGCTAATATTTGAAAAAAATAAAGTTTACCAGTTTGAACGTTAAGTATCTTGTCTTTTCTTTGTATTCAATTGAATATAGGTTGAAAAGAATTTGCAAATCATTGTATTCTGTTTTTATTTACAATTTACACAACGTGCCAACTTCACTGGTTTTGGGTTTGTAAAACAAGTGGTAACATGTCTTCAGATTGGCATTAAAATGATTAACACCATGAAATTCATTGAATACTTGGTAGTTTTGTGCAGTGCTGAAGTGGTTTCACAGATTGTTGTGGAAAAAAACTGAATATTTTTCCCAGATAGTAGTACGTTTGGGGTTAAAGCCTGCAGTTACCGAAAGATGGACATTCATTTAGTGGAAAATTAAAACCATAGTGCAGTGCAGAAGAAGGTAGAGCAAGGGGCAAACAGAAAATTAACAAATCTTGCAGCTTCAGTAGTCAATAATCAGTAAAACATTTGACAGGTGGTTGAGTAATGCACATCAGGTGTGACGACTTGTGCATTACCTCAAAAGTGTTAAGTTTCTTCTGACATGTTATACTTGTGTGGACGGTCCAAAAAGAGCCAGAAAAATAAGCATTTAAAAAAACATTAAAGTGATATCGCACATGATTTCATAATATTTCAACTAAATATAACCTTTGACTGAACACACTGTGCTGACATATGTTCTCTCCATCTTCTTTCAAAAGTTGATATCAACACACCTGAACTGATTCAGACATCAGCTGCAGCCATCCACCCTCCGGCCTGAGTGAAGGTGCTAGTAGTTCTGAAGATGACAAGGGTTATGACATGGACAAAGTGGACAACGATCGAGAGAGAGATCATTCTGATTTTGAGGACTATGATGACAACAAAGAGATCTTCTTAAGATAAGTATTTTACACACCAAAAGACACACCAAACTGCGTTGGTGGCGCAGTTGGATAGTGCGCTTAGTCGGTGATCGGGAGGTTGCAGGTTCAAGCCCAGCTCCGGGCGACACATGGCGATGTGTCCTTGAGCAAGACACTTAACCCCAAGTTACTCCCACTGCTGCATCAGTGGTGTGTAAATGGGCATGAAAGTGCGTGAGTGTGTTAGAGATACTGATGGATAACTAAGAAAATCAGAACTATCTGTGAGTGAATGCAAGAGTGAATGGGTGTGAATGGGTAGGTATGACCTGCGGTGTAAAGCAGCTTTGAGTAGTCAAAAGACAAGAAAAGCGCTATATAAGCTCAAGACCATTTACCATTTACCAAACCTGTTCCTTGGATGCAAATTAGGACCTTTCTGACTGCTCAGTATCTTGATTCTGTGCTGGCTCTATCTTTCCTGAGCCAATCCAAACGCCTGCTCCATCTTTCCCAAACCAATCAATAACCGCGCTCCATCTTTCCACGACGAACCGCGACTTGAGAATTCATCTTTTTCCCGTATGTTTTGCTTCCTGTCTGGCTCTGTCACTCCTGATCCCTGGTTATTCCTTTCCAGTTGAGTCCCATCATCTCATGTATTTTAGCCTCATGTCTTCACCCTCTAATAAACATTGGTGGTGAGGGATGCCACGAAGCTGAAAATGGAGTACTCATGGGCCTTCTTGGCCAGTGGGACTCCAGAGGCTGCAGACGGGTTCCATCTGGTGTTGATCTGGCTTTGACGGTGGGGGAGGATGCTGGTCAGACCTGGAAGGACCACAACTGTTGTGCCGCTCTGCTGGGAACATCTGGCAGAGTATCCCATCAGACGGAGCTTCAGCTCCCACCTCCGGGCACAGTTCGACCATGTTTCGAGGGAGGCGGAGGACATTGACTCTGAGTAGGCCTTGTTCCGAGTCTCCATTGTTGAGGTGGCTGGCCAGAGCTGTGGTCGTAAGGTGGTCCATGCCTGTTGTGGCAGAAAAACCAACACCCTCTAATAAACATTGGTGGTGAGGGATGCCACGAAGCTGAAAATGGAGTCCTCCTGTGCCTTCCTGGCCAGTGGGAGTCCGGAGGCAGCAGACAGGTACTGACTGGCCAAGCGAAATGCAGCTTTGGTCATCACCAAGGCAAAAACTCAGGCATGGGAGGAGTTTGCGAGGCCATGAAGAACATATTCTGGATGGCTTTGAAGAGATTCTGGACCATCATCCATTGTCTCGGGAGGGAAGGAGTGCATTGTCAACACTGTTTATCCTGGGGATGGGGCACTGCGGACTTCAAATCGAGACACTGTGGAATGGTGGAAGGAAAACTTTACTTCAAAGACCTCCTCAATCCCACCAGCATGCCATCCCTCAAAAGTTTGGATTGGCTTTCCTGAGCCAATCCAAACGCTTGCTCCATCTTTCCCAAACCAATCAATAACCGCACTCCATCTTTCCACAACCAACCACGACTTGACAATTCATCTTTTGATAGCCAATCGTGGTGCATGCTCCATCTTTTGTGCACATCAGTCATTTGGACTTTTAAATTTTAAATTCAGTTCTATTGGAAAATAACTGTACATCGGAGGTGACTTGCAACCGTTACTTTTAGTGATGGCAGGTGATTAGTGACTCATACTGACTTCTCCCAATATTTTGCTTCTCATGAAAGGAAACACAGTATGTAGTACTCAAATTGAATGTTTTAATGTATCCCAAAATGATTTCAATGTTTGATTTATTTGCAAAAAATAGTTACAAGGTTAATGGCTCTTGCCCATGTCCACATATTACTGACCCTCTTCTTTCATGATCCTGTTTTAGTTTAGTTTTATGTTTTCTAATTCATGTGTGTGTGTTGTGCTTGTTGTTTTGTTTTGAAAATTCACTTGCCTTTCTTTGTTCCCGTACGCTTTGCTTCCTGTCTGGCTCTGTCACACCTGATCCCTGATTATTCCTTCCCAGTTGAGTCCCATCATCTCATGTATTTTAGCCTCATGTCTTTCCCAGTCTTGTTGCCAGTTTGTAGTACCTCCATGTAAGTCTTGGACACTTGGGTGAAGAAAGGGGCAGAGCTTTCAACTGATCACCAGCTGGTGTTGAGTTGGCTTGGCTGGTGGGGGAGGATGCAGGTAAGATCTTGTCCCGAGCCTCCATTGTTAAGGTGGCTGACCAGAGCGGTGGTCCTAAGGTGGTCCATGCCTGCTGTGGCGGAAAAACTAACATCCTTTAATAAACATTTATGGTGAGGGATGCCACGAAGCTGAAAATGGAGTACTCACGGGCCTTCTTGGCCAGTGGGACTCCAGAGACTGCAGACAGGTTCCATCTGGCGTTGAGTTGGCTTTGACGGTGGGGGAGGATGCTGGTCAGACCTGGAAGGACCACATCTGTTGTGCCGGTCTGCTGGGAACATCTGGCAGAGTCTCCCATCAGACGGAGCTTCTGCTCCCACCTCCGGGCAAAGTTCGACCATGTTCCGGGGGAGGCGGAGGACATTGACTCTGAGTGGGTCTTGTTCTAAGCCTCTATTGTTGAGGTGGCTGGCCAGAGCTGTGGTCGTAAGGTGGTCCATGCCTGTTGTGGCGGAAAAACCAACACCCTCTAATAAACATTGGTGGTGAGGGATGGGGCCAAGCTGAAAATGGAGTCCTCCTGTGCCTTCCTGGCCAGTCGGACTCTGGAGGCAGCAGACAGGTACTGACTGGCCAAGCGAAATGCAGCTTTGGTCATCACCAAGGCAAAAACTCAGGCATGGGAGGAGTTTGCGAGGCCATGAGGAATGCCACAAAGCTGAAAATGGAGTACTCACGAGCCTTCTTGGCCAGTGGGACTCCAGAGACTGCAGACGGGTCTATCTGGTGTTGAGTTGGCTTTGACGGTGGGGGAGGATGCTGGTCAGACCTGGAAGGACCACAGTTGTTGTGCCGGTCTGCTGGGAACATCTGGCAGAGTCTCCCATCAGACGGAGCTTCAGCCCCCACCTCCGGGCAAAGTTCGACCATGTTCCGGGGTAGGCGGAGGACATTGACTCTTAGTGGGTCTTGTTCCGAGCCTCCATTGTTGAGGTGGCTGGCCAGAGCTGTGGTCGTAAGGTGGTCCATGCCTGTTGTGGCAGAAAAACCAACACCCTCTAATAAACATTGGTGGTGAGGGATGGGGCCAAGCTGAAAATGGAGTCCTCCTGTACCTTCCTGGCCAGTGGGACTCCAGAGGCAGCAGACAGGTACTGACTGGCCAAGCGAAATACAGCTTTGGTCAACACCAAGGCAAAAACTCAGGCATGGGAGGAGTTTGCGAGGCCATGAAGAACATATTCTGGATGGCTTTGAAGAGATTCTGGACCACCATCCGTTGTTTCGGGAGGGAAGGAGTGCATTGTCAACACTGTTTATGGTGGGGATGGGGCACTGCGGACTTCAAATCGAGACACTGTGGATCGGTGGAAGGAAAACTTTACTTCAAAGTCCTCCTCAATCCTACTAGCATGCCATCCCTCAAAAGTTTGGATTGGCTTTCCTGAGCCAATCCAAACGCCTGCTCCATCTTTCCCAAACCAATCAATAACCGCGCTCCATCTTTCCACGACCAACCGAGACTTGAGAATTCATCATTTGATAGCCAATCGTGGTGCGTGCTCCATCTTTTGTGCACATCAGTCGTTTGGACTTTTAAATTTTAAATTCAGTTCTATTGGAAAATAACTGTACATTGGAGGTGACTTCCAACCTTTACTTTTAGTGATGGCAGGTGATTAGTGACTCATACTGACTTCTCCCTATAAGTTGCTTCTCCTGAAAAGAAACACAGTATGTTGTGCCCAAAGTAAATGTTTTAATGTATCCCAAAATGATTTCAACATTTGATTTATTTGAAAAAATAGTTACAAGGTTAATGGCTCATGCCCATGTCCAAATATTACTGACCCTCTTCTTTCATGATCCTGTTTTAGTTTAGTTTTATGTTTTCTAATTCATGTGTGTGTGTTGTGTTTGTTGTTTTGTTTTGAAAATTCACTTGCCTTTCTTTGTTGCTGTACGTTTTGCTTCCTGTCTGGCTCTGTAAAACCTGATCCCTGATTATTCCTTCCCAGTTGAGTCCCATCATCTCATGTATTTTAGCCTCATGTCTTTCCCAGTCTTGTTGCCAGTTCGTAGCACCTCCATGTAAGTCTTGGACATTTGGGTGAAGAGAGGGGCAGAGCTTTCAATTGACCACCAGCTGGTGTTGAGTTGGCTTGGCTGGTGGGGAGGATGCCTGTCAGATCTTGTTCCGAGCCTCCAATGTTAAGGTGGCTGACCAGAGCGGTGGTCCTAAGGTGGTCCATGCCTGTTGTGGTGGAAAAACCAACACCCTCTAATGAACATTGGTGGTGAGGGATGCCACGAAGCTGAAAATGGAGTCCTCCTGTGCCTTCTTGGCCAGTGGTACTCCAGAGACTGCAGACGGGTTCCATCTGGTGTTGAGTTGGCTTTGACGGCAGTGGAGGATGCTGGTCAGACCTCGAAGAACCACACTTGTTGTGCCGGTCTGCTGGGAACATCTGGCAGAGTCTCCCATCAGACGGAGTTTCAACTCCCACCTTCGGGCAAAGTTCGACCATGTTCCGGGGGAGGCAGAGGACATTGACTCTGAGTGGGTCTTGTTCCGAGCCTCCATTGTTGAGGTGGCTGACCAGAGCAGTGGTCCTAAGGTGGTCCATGCCTGTTGTGGCGGAAAAACCAACACCCTCTAATAAACATTGGTGGTGAGGGATGCCACGAAGCTGAAAATGGAGTACTCACAGGCCTTCTTGGCCAGTGGGACTCCAGAGACTGCAGACGGTTCCATCTGGCGTTGAGTTGGCTTTGACTGTGGGGGAGGATGCTGGTCAGACCTGGAGGGACCATACTTGTTGTACCGGTCTGCTGGGAACATCTGGCAGAGTCTCCCATCAGACGGAGCTTCTGCTCCCACCTCAGGCAAAGTTCGACCATGTTCCGAGGGAGGCGGAGGACATTGACTCTGAGTGGGTCTTGTTCCAAGCCTCCATTGTTGAGGTGGCTGGCCAGAGCTGTGGTCGTAAGGTGGTCCATGCCTGTTGTGGCGGAAAAACCAACACCCTCTAATAAACATTGGTGGTGAGTGATGGGGCCAAGCTTAATATGGAGTCCTCCTGTGCCTTCCTGGCCAGTGGGACTCCGGAGGCAGCAGACAGGTACTGACTGGCCAAGCGAAATGCAGCTTTGGTCATCACCAAGGCAAAAACTCAGGCATGGGAGGAGTTTGCGAGGCCATGAGGAATGCCACGAAGCTGAAAATGGAGTACTCACGGGCCTTCTTGGCCACTGGGACTCCAGAGACTGCAGACGGGTCTATCTGGTGTTGAGTTGGCTTTGACAATGGGGAAGGATGCTGGTCAGACCTAGAAGGACCACACCTGTTGTACTGCTCTGCTGGGAACATCTGGCAGAGTCTCCCATCAGACAGAGCTTCAGCTCCCACCTCCGGGCAAAGTTCGACCATGTTGCGAGGGAGGCGGAGGACATTGACTCTGAGTGGGTCTTGTTCCGAGCCTCCATTGTTGAGGTGGCTGGCCAGAGCTGTGGTTGTAAGGTGGTCCATGCCTGTTGTGGCCGAAAAACCAACACCCTCTAATAAAGATTGGTGGTGAGGGATGGGGCCAAGCTGAAAATGGAGTCCTCCTGTGCCTACCTGGCCAGTGGGACTCTGGAGGAAGAAGACAGGTACTGACTGGCCAAGCGAAATGCAGCTTTGGTCATCACCAAGGCACAAACTCAGGCATGGGAGGAGTTTGCGAGGCCATGAGGAATGCCACGAAGCTGAAAATGGAGTACTCACGGGCGTTCTTGGCCAGTGGAACTCCAGAGACTGCAGACGGGTTCCATCTGGTGTTGAGTTGGCTTTGACGGCGGGGGAGGATGCTGGTCAGACCTGGAAGGACCACACTTGTTGTGCCGCTCTGCTGGGAACATCTGGCAGAGTCTCCCCTCAGACGGAGTATCAACTCCCACCTCCGGGCAAACTTCGACCATGTTCCGGGGAGGCGGAGGACATTGACTCTGAGTGGGTCTTGTTCCGAGCCTCCATTTTTGAGGTGGCTGGCCAGAGCTGTGGTCGTAAGGTGGTCTATGCCTGTTGTGGCGGAAAAACCAACAACCTCTAATAAACATTGGTGGTGAGGGATGGGGCCAAGCTGAAAATGGAGTCCTCCTGTGCCTTCCTGGCCAGTGGGACTCCGGAGGCAGCAGACAGGTACTGACTGGCCAAGCGAAATGCAGCTTTGGTCATCACCAAGGCAAAAACTCAGGCATGGGAGGAGTTTGCGAGGCCATGTGGAATGCCACGAAACTGAAAATGGAGTACTCACGAGCCATCTTGGCCACTGGGACACCAGAGACTGCAGACGGGTTCCATCTGGTGTTGAATTGGATTTGACGATGGGGGAGGATGCTGGTCAGACCTGGAAGGACCACAACTGTTGTGCCGCTCTGCTGGGAACATCTGGCAGAGTCTCCCATCAGACGGTGTTTCAGTTCCCACCTCCGGGCAAAGTTCGACCATGTTCTGGGGGAGGCGGAGGACATAAACTCTGAGTGGGTCTTGTTCCGAGCCTCCATGATGAGGTGGCTGGCCAGAGCTGTGGTCGTAAGGTGGTCCATGCCTGTTGTGGCGGAAAAACCAACACCCTCTAATAAAGATTGGTGGTGAGGGATGGGGCCAAGCTGAAAATGGAGTCCTCCTGTGCCTTCCTGGCCAGTGGGACTCCGGAGGCAGCAGACAGGTACTGACTGGCCAAGCGAAATGCAGCTTTGGTCATCACCAAGGCAAAAACTCAGGCATGGGAGGAGTTTGCGAGGCCATGAGGATTGTCACGAAGCTGAAAATGGAGTACTCATGGGCCTTCTTGGCCAGTGGGACTCCAGAGGCTTCAGACAGGTTCCATCTGGTGTTGAGTTGGCTTTGACGGCGGGGGAGGATGCTGGTCAGACCTGGAAGGACCACAGTTGTTGTGCCGGTCTGCTGGGAACATCTGGCAGAGTATCCCATCGGACGGAGTTTCAACTCCCACCTCCGGGCAAACTTCGAACGTGTTCCGGGGGAGGCAGAGGACATTGACTCTGAGTGGATCTTGTTCCGAGCCTCCATTGTTAAGGTGGTTGACCAGAGCGGTGGTCCTAAAGTGGTCCAAGCCTGTTGTGGCGGAAAAACCAACACCCTCTAATAAACATTGGTGGTGAGGAATGCCACGAAGCTGAAAATAGAGTCCTCCTGTGCCTTCTTGGCCAGTGGGACTCCAGAGGCAGCAGACGGTTCCATCTGGCGTTGAGTTGGCTTTGACTGTGGGGGAGGATGCTGGTCAGACCTGGAGGGACCATACTTGTTGTGCCGCTCTGCTGGGAACATCTGGCAGAGTCTCCCATCAGATGGAGCTTCAGCTCCCACCTCCGGGCAAAGTTCAACCATGTTCCGAGGGAGGCGGAGGACATTGACTCTGAGTGGGTCTTGTTCCGAGCCTCTATTGTTGAGGTGGCTGGCAAGAGCTGTGGTTGTAAGGTGGTCCATGCCTGTTGTGGCGGAAAAACCAACACCCTCTAATAAAGATTGGTGGTGAGGGATGGGGCCAAGCTGAAAATGGAGTCCTCCTGTGCCTTCCTGGCCAGTGGGACTCCGGAGGCAGCAGACAGGTACTGACTGGCCAAGTGAAATGCAGCTTTGGTCATCACCAAGGCAAAAACTCGGGCATGGGAGGAGTTTGCGAGGCCATGAGGAATGCCACGAAGCTGAAAATGGAGTACTCACAGGCCTTCTTGGCCAGTGGAACTCCAGAGACTGCAGACGGGTTCCATCTGGTGTTGAGTTGGCTTTGACGGCGGGGGAGGATGCTGGTCAGACCTGGAAGGACCACACCTGTTGTGCCGGTCTGCTGGGAACATCTGGCAGAGTCTCCCATCAGACGGAGCTTCAGCCCCCACCTCCGGGCAAAGTTCGACCATGTTCCAGGGTAGGCGGAGGACATTGACTCTTAGTGGGTCTTGTTCCGAGCCTCCATTGTTGAGGTGGCTGGCAAGAGCTGTGGTTGTAAGGTGGTCCATGCCTGTTGTGGCGGAAAACCCAACACCCTCTAATAAAGATTGGTGGTGAGGGATGGGGCCAAGCTGAAAATGGAGTCGTCCTGTGCCTTCCTGGCCAGTGGGACTCCGGAGGCAGCAGACAGGTACTGACTGGCCAAGCGAAATGCAGCTTTGGTCATCACCAAGGCAAAAACTCGGGCATGGGAGGAGTTTGCGAGGCCATGAGGAAGGCCACGAAGCTGAAAATGGAGTACTCATGGGCCTTCGTGGCCAGTGGGACTCCAGAGACTGCAGACAGGTTCCATCTGGTGTTGAGTTGGCTTTGACGGCGGGGAAGGATGCTGGTCAGACCTGGAAGGACCACAGTTGTTGTGCCGGTCTGCTGGGAACATCTGGCAGAGTCTCCCATCAGACGGAGTTTCAACTCCCACCTCCGGGCAAACTTCGAACATGTTCCATGGGGAGGCGGAGGACACTGACTCTGAGTGGATCTTGTTCCGAGCCTCCATTGTTAAGATGGCTGACCAGAGCGGTGGTCCTAAGGTGGTCCAAGCCTGTTGTGGCGGAAAACCAACACCCTCTAATAAACATTGGTGGTGAGGAATGCCACGAAGCTGAAAATAGAGTCCTCCTGTGCCTTCGTGGCCAGTGGGACTCCAGAGACTGCAGACGGTTCCATCTGGCGTTGAGTTGGCTTTGACTGTGGGGGAGGATGCTGGTCAGACCTGGAGGGACCATACTTGTTGTACCGCTCTGCTGGGAACATCTGGCAGAGTCTCCCATCAGACGGAGCTTCAGCTCCCACCTCCGGGCAAAGTTCGACCATGTTCCGAGGGAGGCGGAGGACATTGACTCTGAGTGGGTCTTGTTCCGAGCCTCTATTGTTGAGGTGGCTGGCCAGAGCTGTGGTCGTAAGGTGGTCCATGCCTGTTGTGGCGGAAAAACCAACACCCTCTAATAAAGATTGGTGGTGAGGGATGGGGCCAAGCTGAAAATGGAGTCCTCCTGTGCCTTCCTGGCCAGTGGGACTCCGGAGGCAGCAGACAGGTACTTACTGGCCAAGCGAAATGCAGCTTTGGTCATCACCAAGGCAAAAACTCAGGCATGGGAGGAGTTTGCGAGGCCATGAGGAATGCCACGAAGCTGAAAATGGAGTACTCACAGGCCTTCTTGGCCAGTGGAACTCCAGAGACTGCAGACGGGTTCCATCTGGTGTTGAGTTGGCTTTGACGGCGGGGGAGGATGCTGGTCAGACCTGGAAGGACCACACCTGTTGTGCCGGTCTGCTTGGAACATCTGGCAGAGTCTCCCATCAAACGGAGCTTCAGCTCCCACCTCCGGGCAAAGTTCGACCATGTTGCGAGGGGAGGCGGAGGACATAAACTCTGAGTGGGTCTTGTTCCGAGCCTCTATTGTTGAGGTGGCTGGCCAGAGCTGTGGTCGTAAGGTGGTCCATGGCTGTTGTGGCGGAAAAACCAACACCCTCTAATAAAGATTGGTGGTGAGGGATGGGGCCAAGCTGAAAATTGGGTCCTCCTGTGCCTTCCTGGCCAGTGGGACTCCGGAGGCAGCAGACAGGTACTTACTGGCCAAGCGAAATGCAGCTTTGGTCATCACCAAGGCAAAAACTCAGGCATGGGAGGAGTTTGCGAGGCCATGAGGAAGGCCACGAAGCTGAAAATGGAGTACTAACGGGCCTTCTTGGCCACTGGGACTCCAGAGACTGCAGATGGGTCTATCTGGTGTTGAGTTGGCTTTGACGATGGGGAAGGATGTTGGTCAGACCTGGAAGGACCACACCTGTTGTGCCAGTCTGCTGGGAACATCTGGCAGAGTCTCCCATCAGACGGAGTTTCAGCTCCCAACTCCGGGCAAAGTTCGACCATGTTCCGGGGGAGGCGGAGGACATTGACTGTGAGTGGGCCTTGTTCTGAGCCTCCATTGTTAAGGTGGCTGGCCAGAGCTGTGGTCGTAAGGTGGTCCATGCCTGTTGTGGCGGAAAAACCAACACCCTCTAATAAACATTGGTGGTGAGGGATGGGGCCGAACTGAAAATGGAGTCCTCCTGTGCCTTCCTGGCCAGCGGGACTCCGGAGGCAGCAGACAGGTACTGACTGGCCAAGCGAAATGCAGCTTTGGTCATTACCAAGGCAAAAACTCAGGCATGGGAGGAGTTTGCGAGGCCATGAGGAATGCCACGAAGCTGAAAATGGAGAACTCACGGGCCTTCTTGGCCAGTGGGACTCCAGAGACTGCAGATGGGTCCATCTGGTGTTGAATTGGCTTTGACGGTGGGGGAGGATGCTGGTCAGACCTGGAAGAGCACACTTGTTGTGCATTGCTGGGAACATCTGGCAGAGTCTCCCATCAGACGGAGCTTCAACTCCCACGTCCGGGCAAAGTTCGACCATGTTGCGAGGGAGGCGGAGGACATTGACTCTGAGTGGGTCTTGTTCCGAGCCTCTATTGTTGAGGTGGCTGGCCAGAGCTGTGGTCGTAAGGTGGTCCATGCCTGTTGTGGCGGAAAAACCAACACCCTCTAATAAAGATTGGTGGTGAGGGATGGGGCCAAGCTGAAAATGGAGTCCTCCTGTGCCTTCCTGGCCAGTGGGACTCCGGAGGCAGCAGACAGGTACTTACTGGCCAAGCGAAATGCAGCTTTGGTCATCACCAAGGCAAAAACTCAGGCATGGGAGGAGTTTGCGAGGCCATGAGGAAGGCCACGAAGCTGAAAATGGAGTACTAACGGGCCTTCTTGGCCAGTGGGACTCTAGAGACTGCAGACGGGTCTATCTGGTTTTGAGTTGGCTTTGACGGTGGGGGAGGATGCTGGTCAGACCTGGAAGGACCACACCTGTTGTGCTGGTCTGCTGGGAACATCTGGCAGAGTCTCCCATCAGACGGCGTTTCAGCTCCCACCTCCGGGCAAAGTTCGACCATGTTTCGGGGGAGGCGGAGGACATTGACTGTGACAGGGTCTTGTTCCGAGCCTCCATTGTTGAGGTGGCTGGCCAGAGCTGTGGTCGTAAGGTGGTCCATGGCTGTTGTGGCGGAAAAACCAACACCCTCTAATAAACATTGGTGGTGAAGGATGAGGCCAAGCTGAAAATGGAGTCCTCCTGTGCCTTCCTGGCCAGTGGGACTCCGGAGGCAGCAGACAGGTACTGACTGGCCAAGCGAAATGCAGCTTTGGTCATCACCAAGGCAAAAACTCAGGCATGGGAGGAGTTTGCGAGGCCATGAGGAATGCCACAAAGCTGAAATGGAGTACTCACGGGCCTTCTTGGCCAGTGGGACTCTAGAGACTGCAGACGGGTCTATCTGGTGTTGAGTTGGCTTTGACGGTGGGGGAGGATGCTGGTCAGACCTGGAAGGACCACACCTGTTGTGCTGGTCTGCTGGGAACATCTGACAGAGTCTCCCATCAGACGGCGTTTCAGCTCCCAACTCCGGGCAAAGTTCGACCATGTTCCGGGGGAGGCGGAGGACATTGACTGTGAGTGGGCCTTGTTCCGAGCCTCCATTGTTGAGGTGGCTGGCCAGAGCTGTGGTCGTAAGGTGGTCCATCCCTGTTGTGGCGGAAAAACCAACACCCTCTAATAAACTTTGGTGGTGAGGGATGGGGCCAAGCTGAAAATGGAGTCCTCTTGTACCTTCCTGGCCAGTGGGACTCCGGAGTCAGCAGACAGGTACTGACTGGCCCCTGTGGTCGTAAGGTGGTCTGTGGACTTCAAATCTAGACACTGTGGATCGGTGGAAGAAAAACTTTACTTTGGAGAACTCCTCAATCCCACTATAATGCTTTCCAGTGCTTAAGGAGGCCTGGGGGAACCTGATGCAGGCTCTTCTATCTCTGGGGCTGTAGTTTCATAGTTGTTTGAAAAGCTCCTTTGTGGCAGGGCTCCAAAGTTTGATGTAATCTTCCCAGAATGCTTTTAGAATACTTTTGACTCTACTCTGCAACGTAGCATGGACATCAGGGACAGTGCCCATGGATTGACAGACTTTGGTGGTGGGCCTCCTTTTCAAACAAGGGGCACAGAGGGTGTGCTCCAGCTATGATTGGACCACGCTCCTTTACCTCTCTAGTAAGGGTTAATCAGGGGTCCCAGAGAGGAAGGTCATGCCATAGGCTAAACAACAGATTCAGGTTGGGTGATGCTGTTTTTTATCCTGGTCGAGGAACTGTGGACCAGCTCTATACTCTCCGTAGGATCCCCAAGGGCGCATGGGACTTTTTCAGTCTATAAGTGTTTTGTGGACTTGGATAGGCCATTCGACCGTGTCTCATGTTGAGTCCTTCGGGGGGTGCTCCGGGAGTATGGGGTTCTGGACCCCCAGATACAGGCTATCCGTTCCATGTATGACCATTCCCCAATTTACTGCCACATTGCTGGCAGTAAAAATGGAAAATAAGAAATTAATAAATGAATGGATACACTGTAAAACTAAAAAAATCATAAAACACGGTCAAATGGCTGGCAGCAGCAGCAGCCAAACAAAAAGCAAAAAATTAACCTAAAAGATTGTAATTCAAAAAGCATGCAAAATCATTACATTTACAGAAAGTTTAAATACACGTTTAATACATACAGGTATTTTACAAATATTTCCCCTTCATTAATATCATCAAAAATCTTCAAATAACAGACAATGCCAAGAATTCTGAACGAAAGATATTGTTCAATCCCAAGTCTGTCATCTTCTGAACACAAGATGGCTCCCTGTCAATCAACCAAACCTATAAATCTGCATCCTGTAGGCCTCAGTCTCCCTCTTTCCCTGCAAATGGTAACGGGCAGAAAAAAAAACTGAACATGTGAGTGGGAATACAAGATATTTACTTTTTTGTGTGCAGAAACTGACATAGGCTTGATTATAAAATGTTTTAACTCTGATGTATTGTTTGTTGCCTTATATTAGATACCTGACTAAACGAGTTATTTGTTCATGTTGGATGGAGCAATGCATTTAAAGTAAGTCTAGTACCATTTGTTGTTATCCCTCTTAATAGGCAAATGTGTAATATTTTCTTTGCAATTTTAAAATTGCTTAAAATCATCTGCATCCATTCATCTCCTTGTTGTGACCACAACTTGAAACAAACCCAATGAAAGTACCACTGGAATCTTGTGTTCGAATCTGCACCTCCCCACTTGTTTGTGTACCAACGTCATCCAAAGGGTAGATTATATATTTATACATATATTTTAATATTACAATTTTTCTCTGAACTACTATTATAAAAATGTGACGGCCTGTCTGAGCCTCTCTCTCTCTGTCTGCCTCCTCCTCTGAGTCCTGAGTCTGCTGCTCCCTCCTGCGCTCGTCGGCTGTGGCTCTCCACTGATCACACCTGCACCTCATCTCCTAATATGCTACTACTGGACTCTTCTTCACCACCAGTTGATTCAAGATCTTTCATAAGGTATTGTGGCTACTTTGAGTTCTTTAACTCATATTCTATTCACCTGCATATACTTACCTGCTCTTGTGCTCTTCTCTTCCAGTGTTCACTCAATCCCAACTGCATTCAGGATGCTGCTGGATTCCTTTTCACTCCCTCATCCCCTACTCTTCTTCCTACCTTAGCCATTGCTTCTTGCTCCAGTAAAATCTGTATTGTTGTTTCACACTCTCGTGTCTTGGTTTTGGGTCCAAACTAAATCTGTGGAGGCAATTCCACATCAGAAATGGCTTCAAAAAACTGACAGTGACAATAATTCAGTTGAAAAATACTGTTATATTAGAAATTTTTCCTAAATTAGTACAATTTTAGACCAAAAATGCATTAAAAATATAAATTCTTCTCCAGAAAAGTCTTGTTCTACATATTTTTCTTAATTGACTACATTCTAAGACCTTCAATAAACTGACAATGCCAGTAAGTTCTGCAAAAAAATAGATATTTTAAGTATTTTTGTAAAACTTTAAAAACTAACACATGTGATAAATGGACAATAATAATACTTCTGCAAAAAATAATGTTTTTACAGATTTGTCCCCGATGAATACAACTAGACACCTTTATAAAAGTAACAAGGCCAAGAGTTCAGCAGAAAAACAACTTTTTTTACATTTCCTACCACGAAGTGTTTTTATCAAGCACTGTAGAAAAAAAAAACTATTTTACGTTTTTTTATAATTTTGTGATCACACATCTTCAATAAAATGACAACAACAATAGTTTTACAGAAAAACACTCATCTGACGAATTTTTACAAAATCATTGTGATCAAACATTCAATTCTGTTCATTCTGAACAAGCCAACCAAATTCTGGATAATAAATTATTCTGCACTCTGTACTGTTCATTGGTTTCACCATATTTAAGTTACTGTGCTGACGTTTGGGGCAACTCATTCAAATGTTCACTGCATTCATGATCATGATGGATGGATAGACAGACAGATGGACGGACGGATGGACGGACGGACGGACAGACAGACAGACAGACAGACAGACAGACAGACAGACAGACAGACAGACAGATAGATATCATTCAGCTGAAACAAGTCATTTAACTCCAGCTGATGCAATGAGCAGCTTCTTATTTCGTAAACAACCATGTCCAAGACACATCCTGTGGTCGTGGAAAAGATGTTTGTCTGTTTAAGAAGGGTCAAATCATTGGCATCACTACTAAAACTGGGTTAAGAACTGTCCAACACATTATTAAAAACTGGAAGGATAGTGGGGAACTATCGTCTTCAAGGAAGAAATGTGGTTAGAATAAAATCCTGAATGATGGTGATCGGTGAATCACTTAAACATTTGGCCAAATCAATAGAAGAAAACCAACAGCAGGACTCAGGGGTGTGTTTAAATTTCATGTAAAAGAAGTTAAACTGTGAATTTAACAGTAAAAGTACACTACATGACTTTTGGTCGGTAGGTGTCGTGCTAGAGCGCCCTGAGCAAAAATCAAAACAAAGGGGCTGTTCAGTGAATAACTGATGAAGCTGTTCATGAACACGTCCAATAGAGAGGTACGTTTACAGAGCACGTCCTGATAAATCCCGATAAATAACTACTAATAGCTAGCAGTTAAACTTACACCCTTTGCTTACACCTGTCAAGGTATATATAAATATATCTATATCTATCTATCTATCTATCTATCTATCTATCTATCTATCTATCTATCTATCTATCTATCTATCTATCTATCTATCTATCTATCTATCTATCTATCTATCTATCTCTCTCTCTCTCTCTCTCTCTCTCTCTCTCTCTCTCTCTCTCTCTCTCTCTATATATATATATATATATATATATATATATATATATATATATATATATATATATACACACATACATATATATGTATGGAGGCCATGGCATCCCTATCTGTCCCTATCCAATTTTGCCACATGGACCTGCCAACTCTGTCTGGGAGAAACACAGACACAGCTACATTTTAGAACATCTGGGGCATTAATCTCCCCCTGGGAGATCTTCAAATATATACCACATATTTATTAGACACAATGAACCTTGTATAAGGTATGACTTTTCTGGCTTGTTCTAACAAAAAAAAATGGAATTAGCAAAAACACAGACAATGTGAATGAGAAGAGAAAATGGTGCCGAGGAGCAGTGATGACCTCCGTCTGTCAGAATGTCAGTCATCAGACAAGCACACAGATAATTGCAGCTCCTTCACAGTCTTAAATTATTTTTTATTGAATTAAGCTCTAAGATGATCAGAACAGTAAATACAGTAAAACAAATAAGCTTAACACAAATTAATCAATCAATCTTGATTTGTGTAGCACCAATTCATTTATGTCAAGACACTTCACAATAGAGTAGGCTGAAGACAAACTCTTCATTTTATACACATATATGCAAAGATTCATATATATATACATATATATAGCAGAGATGCCCACGAGTCTCTGATCTAGAGTCTGAGTCGAGTCACAAGTCTTCACACACATACAAACACCACACATATATACAGTTCAATATATAGAGTTCATATATACAGTTAACTTTTTGTTGTTCAATCTTGATTTGTGTGGCATTCTGTTGTTTTTTGTCAATATGGGGCTA
Organism: Scarus forsteni; assembly: GCA_036419115.1. NCBI lineage: Eukaryota > Metazoa > Chordata > Actinopteri > Labriformes > Labridae > Scarus > Scarus forsteni. Next base: position 1,161,492 of record JAZDUH010000388.1, read on the forward strand.
TATGTGCTTTGTGTACAATATGTGCTTTGTGTACATTAATGAGGTATAAGACTTAAATGGTTTTAGGTAATGGTTGCAATATTACAAAATGTGAAAACTTTAAGAGGATCTGAATACTTTTCATATCCACTGTAAATATGATGTAGCCTCCGGCAAAATGGGTGTTTATCCACATTTTCAGACTGTTTTTTCTTTCTGAAAGAGTTTCTTTCCTGCACATGCATGCCATGGTCAGGTGCAGAACAAACTTGCCATGAACAGCCAAAAAGAAACTACGTGGCATTTAACAGTACAATCAAATAAATAAAATAGTAAGTAGTACTAGCTGAGCTGTTGGAAGTTTGTGTTGCAGTAGGTCAATATAAAGGGTAGTAAAGCTGTCGGTGGAGTTTCACCGGCAGCTGCTCCATTTGTGCTTTCCATGATGACTGATGATGACTGATTGATGACTGATATGTGGGTGGGATGGACCCCCAAATTCCACGAAAGTGCCGCGGCAACCAGCCCCGTAGGGGGAGGGCTGATCCCTGGAGAGCCACAAGCTCTCATGAGGCTAACGATGTCACACTCTCATAAAACATGTTATAGACTGAGAAAAGAAATAAACAAAACCTCTCTTTGCTTTTCTAAGGTCTCTTTGCTGGTCCAAACCACACAGCTTCGAGATTTATTGTGTTGCCTCTCGGACCCTCTGACCGACTGCTGACCTGATGATCATGCCTCCGATTTTGACGTAATGACAAACAATTGAGGAAATTTACGTGCATGGGTCCATGCATTGAGTTTTATTTTGAAACTTCCGGATGCTCCACACGGTGAGTTCCTGCCTGGTGCTTTCTTAACAACAGTGAATTTACGAGGTCTGGAAGCAGCCGCAAAGAGGGAGGGACGTGAGGCAAGGCAAAGAAGGGGGGTGGAACAAACGTTCCCGGCACACTTAAAAAAACGCACCATGAAAATTGCCCACAAGTCTTTGATCTCGAGTCGAGTCAATTCTCGAGTCTTTCAGGGTCGAGTCTGAGCGGAGTCTGGAGTCCCCAAAAATGCGACTTGAGTGCAATTCAAGTATGAGTCTTTAACTTGAGTCTCCATCTCTGATGTATATATATATATATATATATATATATATATATATATATATATATATATATATATATATATATATATATATATATATATATATATATATATATATATATATATATATATATATATATATATATATGTATATATATATATATATATATATATATATATATATATATATGTATAAACACATCGACAAAATTGTTGCTACCCTTCATTTAATTAAAGAAAAACCCACATGGTCACTGTAATAGCTTAAAAGTAACAAAAGTAATAATAAAAAAAAAAATTACTGAAAATCAGCTAATGAAAATCAGACCTTGATTTTAAATTTTGCTTCAGCAGAAATATTTTAAAAAACAAAATAATGAAACTGGCTTGGACAAAAATGATGGTACCCCTACAAAGGATTGAAAATGGTGTGACTATAAGGACATGTTAAACTAAGGTGTGCCCTGTAATTATCATCACAGGTGTCTCTAAGCTCATAATCAGTCTGCCTATTTAAAGGCTGAAAAGTGGTCACTGTGCTGTTTGGTATCATGGTGTGTACCACACTGAACATGGACCACAGAAAGCTAAGGAGAGAGCTGTCTCAGGAGATTAGAAATAAAATTACAGACCACCATGTTAAAGGTAAAGGCTATAAGACCATCTCCAAGCAGATTGATGTTCCTGTGATTGCAGCTGCCCAGATTATTCAGAAGTTTAAGGTCCACAGGACTGTAGCCAAACTCCTTGGACGTGGCTGCAGGAGGAAAACTGATGACAAACTGAAGAGACGGATAATACGAATGGAAACCAAAGAGCCCAGAACAACTTCAACGAGATTAGAGGAGAACTCCAAGGTCAAGGTACATTAGTGCCAGATAACACCATCCAGCACTGTTTGAGCCAAAGTGGACTTAATGGAGGACATCATTGTTGAAAGCAAATCATTAAAAAGTGAGAATGGAATTTGCCAAAATGCATATTGACAAGCAACAGACCTTCTGAGGTCTATGAGACAAAACTGGAGCTTTTTGTTAAGTCACATCAGCTTTATGTTCACAGACACAAAAATGAAGCATACAACGAAAAGAACACTATACCTACCGTGAAACATGGAGGAGGCTAAGTTATGTTCTGGGGCTGCTTTTCTGCATCTAACACAGGGTGTCTTGAATCTGTGCAGGTAAAATGAAATCTGAAAGCTATCAAGACATTCTAGAGTGAAATGTGCTGCCCAGTGTCAGAAAGCTTGGTCTCAGTCACAGGTCATGGGTCCTCCAACAGGATAATGAGCCAAAACATACTGCTAAAAACACCCAAGAATGGCTCAGGACAAAACATTGGAGGAGGCAGTCCAAGAGAATTATTTTAAAATACAAACAACACAGCGAATTTACCAGTGTTAAATTAACACTGACAGAGTTAAATTTAACACTAGGAAAGAGTGCATATGTGTCCACTCTTTTCAGTGTTAATTTAACACTTTCATAAGTGTTAATTTTTTTACACTCATATAGTGTTATTCCAACACTGCATAGAGTTAAAAAATAACCCTAGTCAACACCAAGGAGTGTTAATTATACTTGACACCAGAGTCAGTGTTAAAAATGTAACTCTACTATACTACACTCAACTCCAGTGTATCAACACTACTGAGTGTTCCACTGTTAACTCTAGGTAGTGTAGAATATTGTGGCCTGGGCACCTGCTGCCCAACCCCACCCCCCTCCACACACACACACACACACACACACACACACACACACACACACACACACACACACACACACACACACACACACGCATGTATATCCAGCTGGGTCAAACTTTGAATAACTTCCTGAGCACACATACACACATGCAGTGTATATGACCATTATGCAGTAATTCAAATCTATCAAAGAGATCTTGTCTTTGAGAACACACACACATGATCAGAGTTCAATCCAATAACAGGGCTGAAGTTTTAATATTTATTATACCACTGCACAGCCCTAAGCTGCCACAGAAAAGCCCATAGGGATGCTGTGGGTGGTAAATTCACCTCATGATGTTCTCTATTGATTTGTTTTGGTGCTTCAAAGTTTCTGTTTGTGTATTTAGAAACTCTGGTGTCATTGTTTGGAGCCAAATGATTGTTTGAAGGCCAGGCAGAAAAGCTGGGAGGAAGCTTCAGGTAAGAAATGCGTAGATGTTCACTCAGACTCAAAAATGGACTAAAAGGATTTTGGAGGACAAAAGTCAAGGTCATGTGGTGTATATAACTGAGTGGATTGTCAAAGAATGAACCAAACTCTGCAGCTGTGAGGATTCAAATCTGAGCCTCTCTGTCCCCCTTCTAACTCTGGCCACCATCTCTTTGCACTGTATAAACAGACACTGAACAGCCCAAAACTTAGTTTTCTCAACAATAGGTCAAGGTTACTGTGACCTTAATTTTAGTGAGTAAAAATCCAAGGATGGGGGACAGATTTTTTTTGGCACATGTGGCACAAACTTGCATTTCCACTTGCTCCAAGACCCAAAAACAGCTTTTCCAAGTAGCCATCAGGCACACTGAGTTTTTTTTTTTTTTTTTTTTTTTTGCATTGATGGGTTATTTCTGATCTTGTCTGCCCAGGTACCTTTTTTTTGTATTCAGCACTGATGTCACTTTATCGTGCTTTGTTCAGTCCTAAGATGTAAAGTTACTCTATCTATCTGTCTGTCCATCCTTTGGCCTGTATCTATCTATCTATCTATCTATCTATCTATCTATCTATCTATCTTCTTCCATTATTAGTCAATCTGCCCTTTTCCCTATCCCCTTATCAGTTTATTCATCCATCCACCCATCTATCCATCTCTTGTCCATTCTTTTATCTATTGAGCAATTAATATATTTATCTGTCCATCCATGGTTTATCCATTAACTGGTAAATGGACTTGAGCTTATAGCACTTTTCTAGTCTTTGACTACTCAAAGCTGCTTTACAACGCTTACTCACACTTACCTATTCACATTCACTCACTGATGGTTCTGAGTTGCTATGTTAGTTGTCCATTCACATTCACACCCTTTCATGTCAATTAACATGCCACTGACGCAGCAGTGGGAGCAACTTGGGTGCATGTCTTGCTCAAGGACACGTCGCCATGTGTCATTCGGAGCTGGGCTTGAACCTGCAACCTATTGATCACAGACCAAGCGCACTATCCAACTGCGCCATTGATGCCCCAGTCTATTCCTTCATCCATCCATTTATGTAATTGTCAGTACATCCATTCATCCATCAATTCATCCATCATTTTTATATTTATAGATACACTGCCTGGCCAAAGAAAATGTCTACACCTGGATTTAACTAAGCAAATAGGTACAAGCCTTCTATTGGATAATTACTGCATGGGCAGTTACAGTATCTTTCAGCTAGCAAGCTATTTAATCGCAGCTGATGCAATAAGTAGCTTCTCATTTCTTAAACAACCATGTTGAAAGACACATCCTGTGGTCGTGGAAAAGATGTTAGTCTGTTTAAGAAGGGTTAAATCATTGGCATGCATCTAAGGAGATTGCAGAAACTACTAAAATTGGGTTAAATTACTCAATGCATAATAAAAAACTGGAAGGATAGTGGGGAACCATCATCTCAGAGGAAGAAATGTGGTTGGAAAAAAATCCTGAATTATCGTGATCAGAGATCACTTAACTGTTTGGCCAAATCAAATTCAAGAGAAACATCAGTAGAACTCAGGGGTAGGTTTAATAGTGAAAGTAACAATATTTCCACATGCATAATGCAAAAGGAACTCAAAGGAATGGGATTGAACAGCTGTGTAGCCTTAAGAAAGCCACTAATCTATAAGGATAACTGGAAAGAAGGCGTCATTTTGCTAGAGCTAAAGATTGGACTCTAGAGGAATGGAAGTCAGTCATGTTTTTTGATGGGCCCAGATTTATTCTGTTCCAGAGTGATGGATGCATCAACGTAAGAAGAGAGGCAGGTGAAGTGATGCACCCATCACACCTAGTGCATACTGTACAAGCCGAGGGCAGTGCTATGATCTGGGGTTGCTGCAGTTAGTCAGGTCGAGGTTCAGCAACATTATGGCCCAAGTATGAGGTCAGCTGACTACCTGAATATACTGAATGACCAGGTTATTCCATTACTGGATTTTTCCTTCCCTGATGGCAGGGGTTTATTGCAAGAGGACAACGTCAGGATTCATTGGGCTCAAATTGTAAAAGAGTGGTTCAGGGAGCTGATGGAAATAAATCTTATGACACTGCAGAAGCCTATCAAATAACAATGCCATAACGAATCTTGTAATCAAGCTAAAGGCGGCCCAAGAAATATTAGAGCATGTGACCTGTTTAATTAGTGGCAACTTTTTTTTTGGCCAGGCAGTGTATATAGATTACAACATGGCATATAGCTCCAACAGGGTATTTCGGACAGAGAGAGAATACAGCAGGATTAGGGTGAACACTATAAGAATTAATGAACATACTCCAGCAGTCATCAAAATACACACAAAAAACAACAGAATTAAGGCAAAAATATGGGCTGTTAATGGGTTTATTATGAGAAATAAATTCAAATTCCAAAAACTGTGAAGGCATTATGACATTAACAGACATTCCCAAATTAGACCAATGAAACACAGGGGTGAAAAAAAAAACATTTCTACAAATGATGCTTCACAAAACACACCAAGTTCTTCTTTTGCCCAACCACTTTTTTTTCACTGTCCAGGAATAAAAGTTTGAACTATCAGGTGGCAATCAGTCTGATGTAGCAACAATAACAGCCAACTGCTATTCCCTTTGCACTTTCACATGATCCATTCCTAGTGTGTGCAGAAATCCCAGCTTTTATGGCACAAATATGCGAAAATTAGATTTAGTCAAAATTAATGAAAACACAATTTTCTCCCAGATCTCATTAAGCTGTGTTTTATTAATCAACAGGTAGTGATTTCATAGAAACATCCACTGACAAAGCTTCACAGGGACCTTCTGCAAAGCTCCAGCTCTTCAAAAAAAGTAAACAAACAAACAAACAAACATTAAACACATTTCATTTAGAAAAACTGCAAAATAACAGCCTTAAATTTGAAAAGTAGAAAAAAAACTCCTGCAGCTACAACAAGACGGTAAGTGTGACTTTGACAGCCAAAAAAAGATTTCAGGACTTACCAAGGTCATATGAGGCTTCACCTAAATGCCATGTCTCTGTGGTCTAATTCTGCTAAGGTTGCTTACTGCAAGACTCACACTCAATACACTCCTTACCACTTAGCCCTGCGCCTGCAATTTGCAGACAGGATGAAGTGCCAGGGATACATGGTCCCTACAGATAGTGTCCAGATGGCACTCCAAACTGAGTGTTATGGAGAAATTCTTAGAATGATTTGCTATCCTTTAGCAAGATGGCTAATCTATGCAACCAACGAAGAAATGTTCAAATGAGAGTAGTTTCTATATTAACCAGAAAGCACTCGGAGAACGCAATCCCCCAATACGGTAGCTCACATATTGCTGTTACATCTATCAGCAATTGCTACGACCATAATGTGATTCCTTGACCTTGAAAACCCACACCTAGCATCATGTTGAGATCATTATCAATTAGACAGTAGTTGAGCAAAACCACTTAGTTGCTAATGGCAGTTATCTGGATCACCACCAAAATATAATCATTTCTAAGTTGGGCCATCACCAAAATCTCCTGAATACTTTCAGCAAAATCTATCCAGTCGTATTTTAATAATACTGCTAACAAACAAACATACATACGCTGGCAAAAATAAAGGTTACAACAGCTGCTGTTTTATATTAAAAGTACTTTTATTTAAGCAACCATTCAAAAAAATCATGTCTTGGGTTTATATGTCTTGATATCTCAGGACAGTCTAGTCACAGCGCTGACCAAAGAGGATTCAGATTTTCTTTTTGTTTTTTTACCCCATGTTTATAAAAGAATACAAGGAAGTTTATTTGTCATTGTACAACAGGTTGCACAATGAAATTAAACTGTGGCTCCAAAACCAGACAAAACCAAAGTCATGATATATGGAGGGGTGCAGATGGTGCATGCAGCAATTTCACAGCCTGAGGGAAGAAGCTGTTCAGTGGTCTGGTGGTCCAGAGGATACTTCTGTATCTTCAGCCTGATGGCAGCAAGGTGTCACAGCCTGAATCTCAGCTTTCAGCAGGTATCTGACTCTTCAGCCTGTGTGTGACGCCGAGTACCCGTCTGTGTGCCTGAATCAGTGGTGGCAGCCTGATCTCTGGCAATCCGAACCGTCTCCTGTGTTGAAAGATGAAGTAAGCTCAAACCTGCTCTCACTCAAAGACTCTGAGTTGCCGTTTGAGTGTGTAGCTCCTATGTGGCCGAGAGGACTACGTCACGGCTCTGTGTTCCAAGGATTGTGGGTTCGATCTCCGCTTTCTGCTTGTCTATTCCTGTGTCTGATAAATAAAGCTGGTTATTGTGAACTGCAAAATCTGTCTCGCATCTGGGTCCTAACTGCTCCGTGTCACAGGCTGTGACTGGGGGTGTTTTCCTCGAGTTTCCTCTGGGTTCTGTGCAGGCACCTCACTTCCCCAATATCATTGATGCTCGGAAGATGGGTGCTGATGATGTTTTGGGCAGTTTTTATCTGTGCAGAGTCCTCCTGTCTTGTGCTGTGCACATCTCATGCCAGTTTGGGACGTTTTCAGTCAGGATGCCTTCAGTTGCTGCTTTGTAAAAGTTCACTCGAACTTGGCGTGGGAATTGTGCTTAAGTTTCCTTAAGAAATGCAACTGTTTCTGTGCTTTTTTAACCAGGGCTGAGGCATATGAACTCCATGACAGGTTCTATCATGTGGATTCACAGGAACTTTTAGTTCTTATTGTTCTGGTTTTTTTGAAGTGAGGTTGTATGAGCTCCATATGGCCACCAACTACATTAGATGCAGTAATTTCTCTCCTCTCCCTTAGCAAGACACAATTTGTAAAAGTTTGTGATGCAGAACTAACTGCAAACAGGAAAGTATTGTACCAAATACAAAGGGTATTTTCTCTGCCTACAAGAACTCCCATCAAAAAACAATACCACAGTTTAAGAGAATGTTACCTAGAATTTTTTGGGAGCATTAACTTTTCAGAAGAAGTATATCTGGAACTAACTGATATACGTTAATACGTGACGTAAGTTGGCAAGCTGACAAACATGTTGTCAATTTTGGGTTAGTTACTCATGTAGCACCCGTACAACCACTCTATAAAGGACTTACTCGAGAATGGTGGGTGCTTGGGTTCGGTTTAGCTGAAAGGTGGATACCCAGCAGGTTCACCTGGTTAAATGAATATTTGCAACAAGTATAAAACCACTTAAATCTAATGAGACCCAGAGAGCAGGTAAAGTTTAGGCAACAATAACAAAGGCCTTATTTAATGAATAAATTGACAAGACAATTTACAATTGGACACAAGTACAAAATAGAAAAATCTACCCATAAACTGATTAGTTTCACTCTAAGTTAATACCCCTGGCAAAACCTCTGAAGTCTCACTCTGAATTAATACCTTTGGATTTTTTGAAAAAACCTTTCAAATTTAAATAGAAATTCAGATCTCTAAATTATTTACTGTACCTCTTAATTTTCAATAAGAAATCCCTTCAACTTATTGGTAGAACCCTTAACCACCTTCCCCTTAATTTTCCCAAAATATGTATGCAGTAAAACTTCACACAGTAACAAACAATGGAACAATTCAAGAACAATGCAAACAATACTAAAGCGTCCAAGAAAATTGCTTACCAGAGCTTTAAATAGTGGGCCCAAACACACACACACTGTACTCACGCTCCGGAGCTCAACGGAGTAAAGAAAAACGTTGCAGGCCTGTTTGGTCTCACAAAAATTGGGGTGCGTTGAAACAAACCAGATACTGATCCAGAGGCTTGAGAGTGAAAAAAAGAAGAAAGATGGCCGTCCTCAGTGTCGGCCCGTGGTTGCCTCAACTTTATCCAGCTTCGTCCTCCTTGCTCCTCTCGGGTGCTCCGGTCACTCGGTCGGTTCATAGCTGGCTTTCCCACGATCGTCTCCGCCTCCGTAGCTAGCTTCCCGCGGTTGTTCACCAGCCTCGTAGCTGGCTTTCCCCCGGTCGTTCACCGGACTCGTAGCTGGCTTTTCCCCGGTCGTTCACCGGACTCGTAGCTGGCTTCCCCGCGGTTGTTCACCGGACTCGTAGCTGGCTTTCCCCCCGTCGTTCACCGGACTCGTAGCTGGCTTCCCCACGGTCGTTCACCGGACTCGTAGCTGGCTTCCCCGCGGTCATTCACCGCACTCGTTGCTGGCTTTCCCGCGGTCGTTTACCGGCCTCGTCTTGGGAGTTTTTCCCGTCCCGTTTAGTGCTTCGGGAGGAAAAAAACGTCCACACTTCTCCGCGCAGACCCAGCGGGAAAAGGAAAAAACACCGTCCTCCAAAATGGATCCCGCTACAGTCAGCGCTTACCAGTATCTGCTCATGTCCAGCCGGAAAAAGAAGAACCCCCCTACTTAAAATGTCCTCCTTCTTCTTCCTCTCGAGGTCAAGGATACCACCCCCTTACGTCCTAGCAGCCAATCACTATCGACTATCGGGATGCATCTCACAAAATGACCAATACAATGAATGAACAGAGTAATAACCGGAAAAACAGAGACTGTCATCTCCTAATATGTAATTATTTAAGCAAAATAATCTAAATCTTCCCTAGTACATAAACCTTCTGTTTATAATTAGGAATGAAGCAAATATAAGTGAAATATTGTTAAATCACTAATATATCTCATACAGTAATATTAACACTAGGATATAATGAGATGTGTCACTACAGGCGAAAGTAAATAATTAATTACTCACTAGTGACTTAAGAAATGCCTGAAAGGATTTGAATGAATAACTCCTATGTATTGGAAATATAAACATAACCCATATACCAACGGGCTACACTCACTTCAAAGAAAAATATAGACAGCCGTCATATGTCAAATTTTGTACCACAGAGTACAGGTATCATTTTACTGGTCATTTAAAATAAAGAAGATTCACTATAGGTTGCTGTGTATTGCCAATTTAATCTCAGATGGGTATTTGTGTCTGCCATAGTTGTCTTGAACCCTAACACAAATGTCATCAACGTCCTTTAACAATAATCCATCCACATTATTTTTTTATGTTAAAGGGATACACCAACATTTTGTTCTTTTCATGTCTTGCCTCAATCCTGAGTCCTTGATAAACAGATAGACACCATTCTTTTGACTGCGTGTGCAGCACCATAGAAGAGATGAGCTGCCCATCACCAATTAGCTTAGCTCAAACACTGGGAGTCAATGGGTAAAGTTAGCCTGCCTATTCATAGAGTCATCAGATAAACTCTTAAGCAACTCTAAATGATCCTGTGTGTTTGTTGCAACATTTTTTTTTTACTGCGTTGTTACATTATCTAAGATAAGTATTTTATGTAATTTTTGAAAGAAATAACATTCAGAAAGAAACTGCAGGGTGCAAGTGCAAACCACCACTTTGTTTTGTTGACCTACTTGGAGCACGTCTGCAGTGGTTTGCAGATGCGCCCTGGGTTTTAGTTTTGTAGGTTTTTCTTTTGAAAATTACATAAAGTGTAAACCTAGTCTAAAACATGCAAGTGCGAAATGGAAGTGAGGCAAGACATGAAAACAAAATGAATATTTGCTTATCTCTTTAATGTTGTTGCTTTTTATTTGAAAACACTCAATTTTCTTACCTTCTCATATATGTTCACAGGATGGTTTTGCCTCTCCTATTATGGCACTGATGTCCATGTACTACAGCCATTAACATACACAGAGATGTCTATAATAAGGCATGTTTGTGCAAAGTTTGGTGAAAACTCCTCAAAGCATATTTGAGACATATTTTGGGTGTGTTTAAAAAGTCTTTAGGTTAGTCCCAACTGATGTATTTCAGCATTGGCTATGATAAGAGCTGTTCAAATTCTCCAAAAGTTAAGGGAAGGAAGTTCATTTCTTCCTTCATCATCTACCTTAGCTCGACACTGGAACATCCTTTACGAAAGGAAAGGTGAAAGGAGCACTCCATCATGCCTTCCAGCAGCAAAGTATTTCAATATGGCACCTGCTGAGCATTCAGAGAAACTTAGAATGGAGAAAGGGGACTATGTAGATATGTAGACTATATGTACATTACTATGTAAATGTTTTGTAGAGAAAAAGATACACTACCAAGTCAGTGCTTACAAAAATATATCCCTTAGTTCGTTTTTTTTTTTTTTTTTCATCTTTAGTTGGTGGACAGATTTGATTTGATTTGATTTAACCTTTATTTAAATCTCGAGGAATCATTGAGGGAGAGCCCTCGTTTACAATGATGTCGAGAGCACAACAACAATACAACATCACAAGGAAAACAGCCAATAAGCAATTGATAAAACACCATTAAAAACAGTTACATTCAAAGGTACAGTAGTTTATAGTCATAGTTTTAAACTGACCAATAGAAACCATTTTGTTGAGTTTCAGTGTATGTTGCAAGATGTTCCAGGAGGATGCTACAGAGGACCTAAAAGCAGCTTTACCAGTTTTAATTTTTTAGTTAGACAATCTGTTGAACATGTGGAATACTTATTAATCGACCAGTTCAATAAAGTGCTGAGGTATAGTGGCATGTTGCCATTCAAAACTTTATAAATTAATAGTAGCCAATGCTTTTGTCTTCTTACAGATAAAGGTGCCCACCCCACTTTCTCATATAAGACACAGTGATGGGTGGAGTAACTTGAACCGGTGATGAATCCGAGTGCAGAGTAAACTGAGTCCAAAGAAGTATGAGTGGAGGCAGAAGCATTTCTAGATAACATCATCGTAATCTAAGATGTTTCAGTTTACTTACCAGAGTGTTAAAATTGAATTTAAATGTTAGTTTCTGATCCAACTAAATGCCCAGACATTTATATTCAGAAACCCTTTCAATGTTATGTCCTGTTAAAGTGGCGATGTGATGTAAGCAGTCATCTGTAATGTTACTGGATCTTGACAATATCATGTATTAGGTCTTATCTGCATTAAGAACTAATTTCAGATTGAAGAGTGAATGTTGTAGTTTGTCAAAGTCTTGCTGGAGCGTTTCAGTGGCTGAGTGTGCAGTGTTAGAGATGCAATACATAACTGTGTCATCGGCATAAAGATGTGCTTGAGAATTTGTTATAGAGGATGTAATGTTGTTGATATAAATAATGAACAGAACAGGACCCAATATTGAGCCTTGTGGCACACTCTTTGTTATTGGTAGAAACGTGGAGCAAATGTTTCCTAATGTTGCGCGTTGCTGTCTAGGGGTGTCCCAATACAACTATTTCACCTCCGATACGATACCGATATTGCAGCCTTGAGTATTGGCCGATACTGATATCAATCCGATACGATATCAGCAGGAATCATACAGACTTTTATTACCTATTTTGTAGTATGGACTGTAAGAAAAGGCTTGATCATGTGAGATTACTCAAACAGAGAACAGTAGTCAGCAATAGTAGGTGTGAGAAAAACTGACCCATTTGTTATTAACCAATAGGTTAAATAAATTTCAACCTCAAACATAAGAATATACTACAATTAAAACAACATGAATAAAAAATATTAAAAGACCCTGAAAAGTGACCTCAATAAATCAAACAAAAACATATTTCACCAATTGCAAAATAACCGCTGTGTTGAACTTAAACATAAGCATATTCTACAACTGAATAAAATAAAAAATAAATATATTAGAACGGACTGCTTGTATTGGAGTGCTGATATCGGAGATTTAGGATGCAGGCCGATATAATCCGATATTTGTTTTTTTTTTTTGTTTGCTTTTTTTTATGTATATTTTTGGGCATTTTGTGCCTTTATTGATAGGAGAGAGACAGTGGATAGGCTTGTGAAAGCGGGTGAGAGAGTAGGGCAGGACACTCTGCAAACTGGTCACAGGCGGGATTCGAACCTGGACCGGCAGAAGCAAGTACATGGGGTGCTAACCACTACGCCAAACCAGCACCCCAGGTATTTGTTTTTTTGACCGATATCCGATATCAATATCGGATCGGGACATCCCTATTGCTGTCTGTTGGATAAATAATCTTTAAACCAATTAAGGGAGTTGAGGTTGAAGCCAATATCACTTAGTCTTCGTAGGAGCAGATCATGGTCGACTGTATCAAATGCCTTGGAAAGGTCTACATAAAGAGCAGCACAATGTTTTCTTTTGTCCAAAGCACGCATAATGTCATTTGTAAATGATGTGATTGCAGTGACGGTGCTATGTTTAGCTCTGAAACCAGACTGGGTGGGACATAATCCAGAATTTTGTGATAAGAATGACTTGAGCTGTTATTGACAAGTGATTCTAGAACCTTGGCTAGACAGGACAGTTTGGAGATTGGTCAGAAGTTGTTAAGGTTTGATTTATCACCACACTTGTGATAAACAATTAAATGTCATTATTTATAAAGTACTTTCTTTTAAAGCATTTATTTTTTCCATAACTGCATACAATATTCAAGAAAATTAAGCATACACTTGTGGTTCTTGTTCCCTACATAGAGCGTGACTTGAAGACAAAATGCCTCTGGTCTCAACTGTTGTGAGCACAGAGCATTAAAATCAATAAGAAGGAAAAATGTAAACTTAAGTTTCAAGAATATACAAAAATAAATAAAGGTCTTTTAACTAGTCATTCACTCTGACTAAAACAAATATGAAAAACAAAATAAACAAACAAGAAAGAACACTGATATGAAATGATGGCTATGGCTAGAAATCACTCCAATTCCAAAAACCAGCATTATTATCAGTGAGAAAAACAAAAATGAAATGGTCACCATCTGAATCACTTTTCTTTCTGTCTACCTTCATCAGGAGATGATTAAAACAGCCCACCTTTAATAGAAGAACTTTATGAGCATAGAGAGCATGATTGTGCAGTGAAATCTTCAAATAATTCATTCATTCATTGTTGATCCCTCTTTAAACACCCTCTTAAACTTTTACGTCAAACTCCACACCACATGGGGGAAGGAGTCAACTTTATCTGACTTCTGACAGCACACAAAATGTAACAAATACATTTTAAGGGGGAAACAGGCACCTCTATGAAGACTAGGAATCAAGCAGATGCCCTGCTTTGGGTACAGGCTGTGTTGGGATGGTGTGTGGATCTGCAGCTCAAAACAATGCCCTGAGTTCTGAAAATTCCAGTTATAATGTAATCAAAGTTTTCCTCAAACAACCCATGTTAGTTCCATCTTGATTCTTTAAACTGGGCAACATTTTTTAAAGAACAAAATGAATGTAACATGAATAAAAAATAGTCAAATGGTAAATATTTATCAATTTTGGCAAAGATTGCAAACCTCGTCGAAATTTCTGAGTGAAATCAACAGATTTTGTCTCACTCAGAAACAGTTTGTTGGGCGTAGGGGCTTGACGCTGAATACCTGTAAAGGGGTTGTCTAAGTCTACATTTAAAGAGGAAAGTCAGACCTCTGATTCCAATCATAGAATTCTGACTTTTATTTTAGAATGCTGTCACTTTATTTCTGATATTTAAATATTAGAATTCTGTTTTTTTTTTCTCAGAATAACATTTTTTTTCACATATGTCTGACTTTATCCCTTTAACTACCAGCTCAACTGTTTAGCAGAGGTCATCATTAATTAATGGATATTTAATGTTTTAAGAAAAAGAACAAATCAAAGTATTGTTTAGTTCCATAAACACATTAGGGAGCAGAGAAAACCACAAAATAACAAAATAACAGATATTTTCTTTGTGTGGGTATAACAATCAGCTTGTTTTTTTTTTTTAAGCCTAGTTATAATTCAAGGGTAAAAAGCTTCTGAAAAGTACTTATTGATTAAGTTTGATTTGTATTAACAGGTAAAAATGTTTTCAAAGTAACTTTTTAAAAAATGGGTAAAAAAAAAAATGGCTCCATAATAAACTCTTTCTTGGCTGTAGATCTTTCACACAAATTTTCCCACCCCTAGCAAACTTCCCAACACAATTTCTCCTTCAAAGGTAATTTAAGTCCAATGTCTCTGGCCTAAAAAAGAACAGAAAAGGGTTCAATCCGTAGGAGCTCCAAACTTAAAGGATAAGTTCGGTTTCTACAGCTTTCACATTGTTTATAGAATGAAGTAGAACAATATACTCACCCAGAAGGCTTTCGTGATGCAAACAGTGCTTCTGGAGATATTTAGATCCAAAATCGAGCGGCGGACATCCGTATAATGGTAGTACACGGGGCATGTATAGCGCCGCTCCTAAAACTGCATTAATCGTCCAAAAACTCATTAGTTTCACCAATGGCGGAGGCAAGCGCTCTTCTTCTTCAGTTCAGAGGTCAGCACAGTCATTAAGACATATCTGGAGCGACACAGACTGCAATGGAGGAGTAGCCCGAGCGGACCATGATGAAATATTGGTGAAACTAATGAGTTTTTGGACGATTAATGCAGTTTTAGGAGCGGCGCTAACATGCCTCCTGTGCTACCATTATACGGATGTAAAAAAGTAAGCTTGACTGTTAGCCTGCCCGCAGACTTGTCTCACTGGCTGAGTTACCACGGTTACCAAGCCAGGCTACCCCCCAGCTTTATTTTGACCTCCAAAATTTTTTTTATGTGAAACACATATGCTATTATATACCAATTTACATACAGGCATACATACAACAGGCTTCTCAAAAATGATTAAACATATTGAAAGATTCCATAACCTTCAGAGTTTTCTTTGCTCTTTTGTCTTCCATTTCATTAACTGAGCTCATATTCTATTTCCTTCTTGAATTGTTTAATTTTATTTTTCATTTACACTTATATAAATATAATATTCCCATATTATATCAGTGAATAAAGAAAATACATCTCCTAGCAGTTTTTATTTTCACTATCATAAAAAACATCCTTTGTTGCAGGTCGAACTTTGGACTGGTCTGTGCATTATGGAGTGGATACCCTCACGCTAAGGGTGAATCCCAAATCTGCCCCTTATGCTGCGTTCCAGTGGTCCTGAGAAGTCGGGTGTTTGTCTTAATCGCCTCTGGACATTTATGAATTGAGAAATATCGCCTCAGTTTTTGTCAAACGAAGCCGGAAGTACTCGCCAGCGGTCCTCTCGTCCTCTGGCTCTCTGCTCGGTTGTTGGGCGTGTTGTTGACGGAGCCTCCTGACAGCTGAAGTCGGCCAAACATCCCCAGGACAACTTCACGGAGAGCTGTGGCCTCACGGTAAAAATGTTCTTCTGTGTTTATTAGACCATAATACAGTGTATATGGGCATACTGCTCTGACTATGAGAGTTACTTTATTCAAGGAGTTCATAGGTGCTGTTATATGTGATTAATAGTCACTAATGTCCCGTTTAAGTTAGCCTAGCGTTAGCCTAGCCTAAGCTAGAGTTTGTTAGCTGCTCGTGCTAACGTCACTGCGGTTGGTTAATCTGAATTTAACTTGGCAGACATTTTAAAAGAAAGTGAGTAAAAATATGGTGCAATTACAGATTAAGCCCATATTATGAGATAAATAAGAATAGTTCTAAAGTTAGAGTTTATTGCCAGTTCTGTCAGGTGTAGGTTTGAGTAATCATTATTACCTAGCTTAAAGCTTCTGGTTAATCGTTTTTACGTGGTTTATGTTGTGTTCTGTGTTATATCGATTTCGAACAGTTTATGTCCCAAGACGACCAACATCTGTGTTCCATTTTGTGCTCCAAGGGTTTGGCAATGCATGTTTTGCTCCACAACCGGAAATATTTAAGAGGAGCTAAAGGGTGTGCCTACAAGTAGTAACCAGAAAAACAATGGAAGCGCCGTAAGATAAGCAGTTCTGGCTGATCTGCTTATGAGGGTGGGCTATGGAGGGAATTGTAAATCACTCAGTTTTCATACTCCTCATACTTTACTTTTCCTCTCCCAGCTGTGCTAGCCAAGTTCCAGCAGATACTACAGAACATTTGACAATCCTGCTTAACATTGGGAACAGTAGGACTTGAAATGGTGATTTGGGTTTTAATCTTTTATGATTTTGTCTTTGTTTACTTGTTGTTTGAAGATGTTTCTTGCCAAAAAGCTTCTTGGCGGCCTCATTGATGTTGTCAGGTGAGAACCTACACAAACAATCTTACTAAGATAAATTAAAGCTTTAAGTTTGAGACTGAATGTCTTTTATATTTTTGATACTGTCTTTGCAGCAACATTGACCCTGAACAGTTTCTGCCAACTGACCCTGTGAGTGACATAAATTGCGTTATAATTTTTTTCCTGGTAATTTATCTAAAGTCTATAAAGTTTGTTCAAACCCTGTCCCTCAGCCTCCACCACGCAGACCTGCAGTGTTTGCTGAGTCACATGAGAGCGATGAGGAGAAGCAGTTTCGCAGAGTCTTCCAGCAGCTAGCTGGTGAGGTGAGTACTGCAGTTACTACTACATATTTGTGCAGTGGGTGCTTTTGTCTAGACCAGGGCTTTGTTTTAAGATGCAAATAAGGGGCTGTCCACATGGAGACAAATTCAGGCTTAAGTTTTTAATTGTGTAGGCTTACCGTCCACATGGATATTGCATTTCAGGTGCCTGAAAAAGCACATTTTTGAAAACAAGTTTCTGAGTGGATACAGTGTGGTGATCAAACACGGTATTATGGTAATTTTAATTGGACACGGTAATGATTACTGTGGGAAATTTTACCACAGTTTACCATTTTATCGGTAACTGTTACATCCTTAGCAGTGGCAGCTGCTGGTCAGTCAAGGAGGGGAAGCTCATTTTTTTCCGGCCTACATCATAAATTTGTTTATTTATTTAAATGTAAATTTTACCCTCCGTTCCTTTTCAAGAAAATGATCTGTTACCCTGTCGTACGAACTAGGTGTCTTTTCCAGGGATTTTACCGGTGTTCTCTCAATGGCCAGCAGAGCTAGACTGCTTAAACGGCCTTGGCCCATTGTGTTGCGGGTGTAAGACTTGAGCTGCTTTAAACAGGAGAAGCTCCTCTCCAGAACAACTGAATGTAAAACTTAGAAGATGCTCCGGTGGAGGGTTATACTTCAAGATCCCTGATTGGCTCATTTCACTGTCAATCAAAAAGGGGATTCAGCCTCAGACAGATCATCCAATCATCATGCAGAAACCGAGCGTCCAGGCCAGCCCACTGCCTCATAGTCCCCCTGAGACACTGAGCGTCCGATGGGCGGGACAAAGCCCAGCGTTTATCCAATGACCGTCCAGTTTCAACAGTGGAACAACCCACTCTACGCTTCCCCATCAAAGTCAGAAGACGCTCAGCGTCCGACTGTGTTAAAGTGCTGAGACGCTGCGGGGATGAATGAGAAGGAAGTCACGCCATTTACCTGTGATAAGTAGCTGATTCTGAACAAAAGATGAAGGTATTCTAGCGCATATTTAGTCAATGAAATGTACACACAGCAGTACATATCACCGCTTTTTTTGGGGACATTTTAGGGGAAGCTGAGCTTCCCTTGCAGTCTTAGAACAATCGCCACTGATCCCTAGTACTGACTACAATTCACAAGTTTGAATGCGGTGGTTAGGTCTGAACACAGCCACATCCCCAGTTATAAGAGGGTATGCACACTTAGGCAGCCACATTATTTTAGGTTTTTATTCTTTACTTTCTCAACCCAAAAGATTTTCTTTTAACTTTTTTAATTTATTTACTAATGCTGAAGTTTACAAAATCAGTGGAAAAAGTTATTTATCTTGGTCTCTTTTTCACAAATACTGGCATCTTAACGGGAGTGTGTAGACAATTTAAATACACTGTAGTGCAGCCTCAAGCGAACCCTCAAGGACCCACAACATTAAGCACTTTTGTGGACTTAATTCTTTTAGTCCCAGGAGTTGCTGCTTGGTTAAAAGGCATATTTTTTTAAATGAACTGAAATAAACAACAAAATGTACAGCCTAGTTTCTGGAATGACTTGTTGAAAATCTGTCCTCACCCAGAAAAGGGAACTTACGGCTGTGTTTACACGGCGCCGAAAATGGTCAAATCCAATAAGTTTTCATTGTTTTTTGGTCCTGCGTTTACATAGCAACACTTTGCGTTTTGTCTGAAAACGGTAACTTTTGAAAACAGGCTTCAGAGTGGAGAGTTTTCAAAACGCTCTCCATGCAGCGCCATGTAAACTCACATCAGAACGTTTCAGGGTGAAACATTGAGGCTGCGCGCGCATACCAGGAAAAACAACAGCTTCGGCCGTCTGCCAAGTAACGTGTGAGCCTCTTACCATGCTCGGTCTTTATCCAGACAAAACTATCCAGACAGATTTTTTTGTCCAAACTGACTTGTTTTCCAGAAAAGAAACTCCTGCCTCTCTATGCGTCTATTCACCATTGTTCACTCATCTTTGTCTAAACACAGAAGAATTTGAAAACGCAAAGCCTGATATATGCAACTTGTGCTTTTTTTTTTCCAAGTTTTGCATAATCAGGGGTGAGGCTGACTCTCCTATAAGCCTGTGTTTTATTGCTGTTTGTTTGGAGACAAACCTGTCTTCCTGTCTGCACTCTGGCCTTTAGTTGACCAGAAAGTAAATTTGAGGCAGACACACCTTTGCTCAAAAGCATCACAGCAAGGTTCTGCTAAATTTAGATCTATATTTATATCTAGAGACATTCACCTTAATTCACATATGCCTTGACACTGTGTGTGTCTCCAAATTTACACTCAGGCAGAACTATTCACTCATGGTCCTGTCACCCACTAACTAACAATGTTTTCAGGGAAAACTGGGAGTTTTCATTGCGTTTTCACCTCCCGTTTACATGACACTGGTGCCTTGAGTGCCTGATTCTGCAAACTTTTAACCAGGATACGAAGAGGAGAGTTTTGTTAATGCATCCATGCCCGGCTTCATGTAGATGGGATTCAACGTTTCAGGGTTGAACACTGACACCACCTCACGCACAGTGCTCTTTCACACGAATGCTACTGTAGTGACCAATTCTCCTAACATACGAAGCACTAGATTTATGTCAGTTTGTGCTCTTGAGACTGCCACCAGATCTCAATGCAGCATTGCATGCGCCTGAAGGGAGCCCTGAATCTGATAAAAAAAAAAAATTCACTCCATAAGTGCGACAGTCATGGAAATAATACTGTTTAGGGCCTCACATCACCAGTGGGACCAGAGGGGAAACCGCTACCTGATTGGCTTGTGACGTGAACATGCAGTTCGCTCGTGCAGACCAAAGCATTCTGTGTGACCATCAGCAGAGGAAGGGCAGGATGCCGCTGCATCTTCAGCTGTGTGCTTATCTATTACATTGTTTCAAACACTGTATGCAGCTTATCCAGCAGATTTTTGATGCAGTCACTTAGTTTAAGAACTGCTACTGTGGTGGGACTGAGAGTCCAACTTTTAAACAGAGACATGTTGTCAGTAAATCTTCCGGGGAGCTGATAAATTCAGTGCAATTGTGACCTCATTTTTGAAGTGGTAGGATTTTAACACACAGGAAATTAAAGATTTTCTGTCCCTCTCTTATCAGTTCTCCTGTTATTCCTATTATTATCTCCTTATTCAGACACTTCTGACCAGTCAAGTTTCAATACAGTATGTGTTACTGCAGTGATGGGCAACGCTGCCAACCAGGGAAAACACGTTACTGTTGTCCACACAGCTGCAGGACCACACCACAAAGTGCAAGATATCCATGAACGGACATGCTTTTATAACTAGATATAAGGAGCAAAGGTCCTTGTATGATTCGGCAGGGCTCCTTGGTGTGTGTTTGGGATTTGTACAACTGTAAGTTGTGAAAACTATTTATCAATGTATGAATGTGTTTTGCATATTCTCTGTTAGTGCCTGACATCAATTTTTGTCCATATAAAGCTGCATTTTCTGTTACTTTAAACCTCTAAACCTCCAAGGAAACACTGTTAAAGTTAACAATGCTGACAGGTGATCTTGCCCAACACCTCCATTACAAGCATGGATTTTGAAGCTTAAATGTGTGTCGCCAAATTTAGAAAATTGTGTTAAATTTCAAATTAAGACTTGAAGACAACTGCTGATAAATATTGGCAGAGAAGTGCAGCTGTCTTTTTTGACATATATAGACACCAGAAGATGTGTAATAAAGGATAGTATAGGATATCTTAAAAATGGTGGACTTAGAAATTGTATCTTGGTTTTATGATGTGTTTTGTAGAACATAGTTGAGACACTACTGCTGTATTCTACCAATGTGAACAGATATATTTGCTAAAACAAGGTAAAATAAATTCTGTTTTTCTCTTGGTTTTGATTGACAGATGTGAACAGCTTGCTGTAAAAACAGGCAAACCTTTTTTCTCTAGTTTCTCTGTGTGTATCACCTTTCCCTAATGTCTATGTCTACAGAGTCCTTTTTCCCAACAGCTACAAATTTACCAGATGGTGCTATCCAATTAAAACTAATTCTGTCTTCCATTCTGCCCCAGTCTTTACAAGGGTTTAGATTCACAGTTTACTCTGTCCTTATCTGGCACAACAGTAAGCTGCTATGGAAGTTCCACCTAAGCTGCCATGTCCACCCAGTCTGGACGCTTTGACACTTATATTATTTGAAATTGAAATGCTTGAGGCATACCTGAACGTTTTCTTGATTTCTGTATTAGGCTTTAATTTGCTTTTCTTATCAAATTTATTTGAGTGCAAATGGACCAAACGTGTCTGCTTTTGGACTGAAAAATGCCAACATGTAGAATAAACATTTTTGTGGGAAGATATCTCCATTGTGTTTTATACATTTGTTGACAATCTTTGTTTTTTTCATCATACAGGACATGGAGGTGAGCCCAAATGAACTGATGAACATCCTCAACAGAATTATTGGGAAACGTAAGTATTCAACACCAGGGTTTAGTGCTTATCATTCTTTGTAGTCCGTCTGTCTCTAGCCCTTATGTTTGTTTAGCTTCAGGAGAACGTAAAGCATCATGAGATCTTTGTTCTCTCTCATGTTTCAGATGGAGACCTCAAGACAGACGGTTTCAGCATCGAGTCCTGTAGGAGCATGGTGGCAGTCATGGATGTATCCTTCGTGTTATTATAGTTATATTATATTATTATAGTTTGATACCTCATCAAACTGACTAATAATCAGATGCCCATGGAGGAAAAGTGAAACACAGTAGAGAATCTAACTTTACCGTCGTGTTGAGCCAATGTAGTTTTTGAGTAGTTTTGACCTAGGGCTAGGCAATATATTGATGAAATAGATTCATTATAATTACCCCCGCCAAGGAGGTTATGTTTTCGGGAGAGTTTGTCCGTCCGTCCGTCCGTCCGTCTGTCTGTGAACAGAATAACTCAAAAAGTAATGGATGGATTTGGATGAAATTTTCAGGAAATGTTCAGCATGGGAAAAGGAAAAACTGATTCGATTTTGGTGTTGATCCGGATCAGCGTCTGGCCGCCATGGCGAAAAATGTGATTTCTCTGAATAACTACTGAACCAAAGTAGATATCATTTTGAATCCAGTTGCTAATGGTATGTTTTCATGGTCAAGGAATCTAAATACTTAGATGAAATAAAGGTAGGAGTAATATTTATGCTCAAAATGACAATATAGCTGAGGACTGTGGCGCTGGTGGAGGTCTGCGCTCTCTGAGTGCTTTCTAGTTATTTTCTGCAGAAGATTAAAAATTAAAAATTATTTTTTTGTTCTTGGCTTACTCTGTAAGTTGCTACAATGCTCGAAGATATAAAGACAGAAAATGTTCAGTTTTCATGGTGATAGACCCTGTCAGTTTTTGAACAAACACGTTTATGCTAATAATTGTTTTTTAAATGACTTTAAAATTGATCAGAGAGTTCAATGCTAATATACTGTGAAAATAGTGCAGCTTCAGTGTATATGTAGACAAACCTGCCTATGTTTCAACCAGATAATCAACATTTTATGACATGCACTTGGATTTTAGGAGAGAAATTCTGTTTGGCTCAGGTACATTTTTTCACAACAAAGGCAACATTTTATTTGTCATTTTTGTTTCACTTGGAAGGTTTTTTTTTTTTTGGAGAGAGGGAAAGACAATCGATTAAAACCATAAATCGAGTGTTATGGAAAAAACTCTGAGAATTTATTTGTAGGCCATTTCGCCCAGCCCGATTTTGACCTATTAGAAGATAGATTACAACGCTTTCAGTGACATCATGTACATCTATGCACTTGAAATCCCCCCCTGGGACAAAACTCACAAGTTCATTTATTTACAATCATATTTACGAGTGCCATGGGCCACCGGCAACCCCACTTAAAAAAATCCAAACTAACCCTTTGTTTGAGTTGATTATAAGTGTTCTTAGATGATGAAAAAATACACCTTTGTATAAATTATCCTGCAGTATTTGTCAGTGAGGGTTTCTGACCTTGTAGTTTGTGAGGTTCAGGCCAAGACGATGCTGGAGTGTCTTGGAGTTTTTATTGTGGTAAGTGGCGCCAGCAGCCCTGTTAATAACACTGTAAAGGATGCACACCAGTCAACGTCTGAGTTAATGAACAAACATGTTGTTCAAACCAAACATGCCTTTGTGCTGCCTCTCAGCCCTTTAGTTTGGTTCCACTTGTTGGAGGCATTGAGTTAACAAAGTGTGGAAACAGATGGATGAACAGACAAAGAATCATTTATTTTTTTTATGTATATCAGTGACTCAGCTGAAGCACATTTTCTTTTTCACATGTTTTTGCTGAAGAGAGCAGCATTGCAAAGCCCTTGCAAAATTACTGTTGGCTGTTTCATTGCTTAAAATCATGAGTTCTTGGTTTCTTCCAGTTGTGCCCACTTTAGAGGATTCTACTTTCTTTGGCCACACCACTGCTTGAGAATCACCACTATAAAGCTTTACTTACACAACCCAGTTCATAGCTTTCAAGTGACATTACACACTCTTGAAACTTGAGCAGGGCAAGAAACACTCTCCCCACTGAAGCCTATGAAGTAGTTGATGTTCACAGTTGCTACCTGCATGGTTTTGCCAAGTTTCATGTTTTTTTTTTTAAATTAAGGACTCTTTTTGTCATTTGCTTGTGCTGATGTCTGACCCCCCCAACTGAAACTCCTTTGGGCCAAAAACCCCCGAGTGGAGTCAATTGTGGATTTATGCTTTGATGTGTGCTGCTGTCTTTTAGGTTTTTTATAGAACATCAGTCATAGATACAGCAATTCATGGTGCTTTGAGGAGTTAAAAACAGATAATATGTAATTGATGGCAGTAAAGAAAGACAATTTGCAAAAGAAAGACAGTAATAAAAACACTATATTGCCAAAAGTATTCGCTCACCCATCCAAATAATCAGAATCAGGTGTTTCAACCACTTCCATGGCCACAGGTGTATAAAATCAAGCACCTAGTCATGCAGACTGCTTTTACAAACATTTGTGAAAGAATGGGTCAGCTCAGTGAATTCCAGTGTGGAACTAGGATGCCACCTGTGCAACAAATCCAGTTGTGAAATTTCCTCACTCCTAAATATTCCACATTCAACTGTCAGCAATATTATAAGAACTTGGAAGTGTTTGGGAACAACAGCAACTCAGCCATGAAGTGGTAGGCCATGTTAACTGATGGAGCGGAGTCAGTGGATGCTGAGGCGCATAGTGCAAAGAGGTCGCCAACTTTCTGCAGAGTCAACCACTATAGACCTCCAAACTACATGTGGCCTTCAGGTTAGCTCAAGAACAGTGCAGAGAGCTTCATGGATTGGTTTCCATGGCCGAGCAGCTTCATCCAAGCCATACATTACCAAGTGCCATCGGATGCAGTGGTGTAAACTGGACTCTAGAGCAGTGGAGATGCATTTTCTGGATTGAAGAATTGCATTTCATCTGGCAATCTGATGGATGAGTCTGGATTTGGCCGTTACCAAGAGAACGATACTTGTTGGACTGCACTGTGCCAAGTGTGAAGATTGGTGGAGGGGAGATTATGGTGTGAGGTTGTTTGTCAGGAGCTGGGCTTGGCCCCGTAGTTCCAGTGAAAGGAACTCTGAATGCTTCAGCATACCAAGAGATTTTGGACAATTTCATGCTCCCAGCTTTGTGGGAACAGTTTGGAGCTGGCCCCTTCCTCTTCCAACATGACTGTGCACCAGTGCACCAAGCAGGCCTATAAAAACATGGATGACAGAGTCTGGTGTGGATCAACTTGACTATCCTTCACAGAGTCCTGACCTCAACCCGATAGAACACCTTTGGGATGAATTAGAGCAGAGACTGAGAGCCTGGCCTTCTTGTCCAACACAAGTGTGTGACCTCACCAATGTGCTTCAGGAAGAATGGTCAAAAATTCTCATAGACACACTCCTAAACCTTGTGGACGGTCTCCTCAGAAGAGTTGAAGCTGTTACAGCCGCAAAGGGTGGACCAACGTCATATTGAACCCTGTGGATTAGGAATGGGATGTCACTGAAGTTCATGTGTAGGTCAAGGGAGGTGAACAATTACTTTTGGCAATATAGTGTATTTACAAGGTAGAAAATGAGAAATACAACAAATATATATATATATGTATATATATATATATATATATATATATATATATATATATGTGTGTGTGTGTGTATATATATATATATATATATATATATATATATATATATATATATATATATATATATATATATATATATATATATGTATACATATATTTTATATGTTGGAGTTCTGTGAGCAAAAGGTATAAAAGTTATAGCAATATTTGTAGCTGCAGGAACAAGATCAGAATCAGCCCGGCTGCAGCCATTGTTATTGTTGGTTGTGTGTGACAATGTGGGTTGGGGGGCAGGGAGGAGGAGGGGTGCTATGAGGTCACCGTCTTTTCCGGACTTATCTGTTTATACCAACTACGGCATGAAAACGAATACCCAGATATCCACCTGCAGACCCGTTTTCAAAAAAGATGCGGAGTCATGGACAAATACGCCTCTCCGTTGGTCAGTATCACCAGATCGATAGTTATTTTACTGGAGTCTTACAAATTCGTACTCGTGTAAAGCCCACCTCAGGTTCTCTGGTAGTTTTTTCCTCAGGTAATTAACAAAAAAATTAAAAGCGGCCTCAGCTTCTCTAGTCCAGACCCTGGGAACAGCGAGTAAACCTGTTCCAAGGGACCTAAGGGGTCTGGATGCCTAATAGGGGACTATGAGATCTGTTAAAACTAGAAAAAAGGTTTGTCTTTTCTTTGTCTCACAAGAAGCCAGTGAAGTGGTCTAAGGACTAGTGTAATGTGATATTGGTGGGGACTGAGCAGTGGCATTCTGGATGCACTGAAGCTCAATGGACTGTTTTTATCAGATCTGTAGTAACAGTTACAATAATCTAACCTGATGAAAACTGAAGCATGAACTGAACATGAACATTTGGTGTTGATCCGGATCAGTGTCTGGCTGCCATGGCGAAAAATCTGATTTCTGTGAATAACTACTGAACTAAAATGGATATCATTATGAATCCAATTGCTTATGGTATTATGATAATATTTCAATGAAATAAAGGTAGGACTAATATTTATGGTTAAAATCACAATATGGCTAAGGACTGTGGCACTGGCGGAGGTCTGCGCTCTCCGAGTGCTTTTCTACTTGTCTATGGTTTCGTAAAAATATGAACTTTGTATGTTTCTGTCATATTGGGATATTGCATCATAAATCCAAAGGGGGGAAATGGAAGATGCCCTTCATGAATAAGTGTTAAATCTTTCTTTTATCAAAGAATAAAAAATTGTAGTTCAATAAGATGCTAGGAGCACTTCTATGCAGGTTTTAAAATACTTTTCTTATATGCATTTTTTTGTGAACAAGGATTCATCTGTCCATTCTAAAGGATGTTATTGCCAAAAGGATATATTCTGCATATTATCTCTGGCTCACATATTAACTCTGGCTTTTTATGCAACATGTAGGCCTCCCCTTTGTTCTCATGCCCACATGGAATATAGGTCCCAACAATAGTTTTCATCTTTCCATAAGAATAGCTCAGGGCACATAAGACTACCAACTCATACTATTTCGTGTTTTGTCGTTATGTTCAGGACATGAAACACTGAGATTTATCAGATATTTTTTGTGCTTTAAAACCTAATGCTCACTGTAATGTTTCAAAAAGTGACCGTGTTAACCACTGACTTTCGGTTGACCATGAATGTTGCTTTCCTTAAATGAAAGCAATATAAAGATATGAACTTCCTATGACTGTGATGCGCTATATGTGGGAGATTCAATATAAGAAACATACAAAGCAAGGACAGATATCCTGTTGAAATACATCTAGTGGCATCAGAAAAGCTGGGAGGGCATGCTGGTTTGGTGGTAGGACTGAACACTTGTGTCCAAAATGGTAATCACTATTATTTTGATCAATATTGTAGACAGAATTATTAATCACGATTAGTAATTATGTAAGGAAAAACATCTGTATTTTTATTGCACTACTTTAAAATAAACACTATTTGAGCAGTTCATTTTTTGCTGCTTTAACTTGCCATTATTGTTATACCATATTACTTTTCATTAAGGGTTACATGCAGTGGGGAAATCATAAATATTTATTTGACAACAGCGGGTGGGATGGGGATCAGAGGGTCTTTGCCTGGCATTTTTAAACTTAAATCATTTCTTTCCTGCATTTTGAGAACTTTCTATGCACAATTTTATTATAATCATGAGATAGTCTTGTTATCTTTGAAGTGCTTTTTGAAATCTCACCAGGATTTTTGAAACTTATCCCACTTAAATAATTAATCCATTTCATGTCAGTCTTAAAATTATTCAAACATATGCCAGATGAACATGTAACACAGAAACTCACACACGCCTCAGTTTGTAGTTACTGAATGAGAGAGAGAGGGGAAAGAGAGACTGCCAGCTACCACATCAGAACAGACATGAAAAAAAAACGTCCTCCTAAGGCCCCATCCACACGAAGACAAAACGCTTAACAGTTTCCAAAACGATCGTCGTAAAGACGAAGGCGTCTCAGAAAATGTGTGCGTCCACATGAATGCACTCGATACGCATCAAAACGCTGTAAAACACATGCCAGACCTCTAGGGGCGCTGTAACAATATGACAGAAACAAGCGGAAACAGACGAAAAAACAGTGGGCATGGGCACTTGTGGCAAAAGTTGTAAACAGAGATTGTGATAAAGTGATCATAAAGTGCCGTAATGTGTCCTTGATAATTGTTTGTTCAACTCGGTTGTGATTGAGAAGAAGATTTTGCTGCAACAGGGATAGTAGGGTCACTAGCTTCATCAGCAACGCCGCACGCCGCCATTGTCGTTGCCGTGTGTGGCACATACGTGTCAATGAAGATATGAAACTATGACGTAAGCGTATCTGAAAACTTGCAGAGAGCCAGTAATCATGGAGCTGGGTATACGGCATTTCAAAATCTTTCCACTCTGGAACCTGGTTTCAAAAATGATCGTTTACAGACCCCCAAAACGCCGTCTTCGTATGGATGATACGCAGATTCGGCAAAAAACGTATGCGTTTAGACCTCGGTTTGGCTTCGTGTGGATGGGGCCTAATATTTTTGTGTACAAATCCTCCCACTTCAAGAAAAAGGGGACAATTCCGATGAATTTATCATTTTTTTGATGTAGCTTTATCAGCCACATGCCTCCGTTTTAAAAAGTTTGACTCTTAATCCCTTCCCAGAAGCAGCTGATGTTTTAAAATTAAGTTAATCTAAACGTCAGCTGACAAGATGTTGAAAAAGAAATGATCATTCAATGAAAAAAAACAGAAAGTCACGGATGTAACTATGGGTCTATGAATCCCTGCTGACCTCCAGAGGCGGTGCCTAAAGCTCTGAATATTCCCCTGCGCATGCTTGAAGGGAAATATTCAGTGATTTAAGCACCGCCTCTGGCGGCCAGCAGGGATGAAATAGAATGCACTTTGTTTGCAGGTAAACATGCAGAAATAATATGAATAAATTAGACTTAGTGCAAGACATAGAACGAGTTGTTGGCCTTGTCCTTTAAGTCCAGAGAGACCCTGGTGAGGGCAGAAGAGCAGCATGCGGCTCTAGAGCCGACCCCTGGTGTAGGTGATATCACTCTGGAGAAATAATTGCAGGAGATAACATATTTTTTGTCCACTGTTTTTGCTAATTTTACACTGCTGTACTTTCGTCTCTCGACATGTTACACTCTCATCAGTCCACTCAGTGACTTGAAGCTGCCACTGCAGGGTTCGCTCGATTGTTATTTAGGCGGCTTAAAGAAGCCTTAACTATGTGTTCGCCCTCTGGTGGTAAGATGACTAATGACTGGGAAAATGCTTGCTTATATGTGCAGGAGAGTCCACATTTTAAATGTTAATATCGCTAACAATCAGGTTAATTTAATTGTGGCAAATTAAAATGTGAACTCTTTCTGGCGGGGTAGTAGGCAAACAGGTATGTCCCATATGTTCTTCTGCAAGCCCAGGTTCGAGTCCAGTCTGAGGCCCATTTTTGGATTGTCCTGCCCTACACTCTCCTGCATCCTTTCACAAGCCTATCCACTGTCTCTCCATTTATAAAGGCATGAAAAGACACCCAAAAATATCCTAAAAAATATATCTACATATTTCTACCACCTTTCTGCCAGTAGTATGCATGGTTAACTGATGACATAAATGTGATGTCTTCTCTAAAATGAACTGTACAACAGTTTTTTCAGAAGAGCCTCATTTGAACTCTAATCTTAGAGTTAAATAGCTGCTTTGAACAAAGAAACATTCAGCTTTAGCTCTATGTGGGTGTCAAAGGTGAATTTTTGAGAGAGAATAGGGATGTTTTCTTCAAATAGATTCCGACTCATTGCTTTGTTTTGATGTTAATATTAACTCATTAACACTTCTGAATGCAGTTCTGAAAATATCAAATGTAGTTTGGATCAATCTATTTTTTTTATAAACCGTCACAAATAATAAAAAAACACCCATTAAAGTCATTTTGTGTCTCTGCAGGTGTTTAAATCCTTTTTTAATCATCTAAAAATGTTTTGGTTGTTTATTGGCACTCTTTTCTGGACAACCTAAGTTCAGGACATTTAGACCTGAAAACAGCTAAAAATCTGAGCACTCCTTCACCAAAGTGTAAATGTACTCCAGTGACCTTCTGTAAACTGTGTGGTTGTCAAGGGCTCTCCTGCTGTTTCTGCACACACCCAATTTGTTTCATGTATGAGTTTTTTATGCTCTTGGCAGTTTACTATACATAAAGGTTTAGATCTTGATGTGTGAGGACCATTTTATTCCTCTGCAGTGGTGATAACCAGGACTGAAACCAGAATGTGGTTGGGGCCATCTTTGTAAATATGACATCTCTTGAACACTCAGAGATTTTCATAAAACCTAACACAGATTTTCATGCTGAGTCAAAGATGAACTTGTACATTTGGGAGTTTTAACCTATTATTAGAAAATCAGATTTCTACCTATGACACCACTGCAAAACCCACCCCAGTTTTTTTTCCTGAAGCACTCATGTACTCTCACTGTTATTGTTTAACTTGGCATAAAACCCCAGCTGGTTTGAGTTTTTCTGTCTTTTCGTTGTTGTTTTGGTCCCCTTCAGAAAGTGTTTTTATCACACTTTTGTTTGAGTGCTCTGCAGACTTGTAGTTACCTTTTATGTTCTGGTTTCTTTATTTTCCTTAACACTATCTCAGAGTGACAGCACTGGTAAACTGGGCTTTCATGAATTCAAACACCTCTGGAACAACATAAAGAAATGGCAGGTAAATGTTTTCATTGTTCCCATGTGTTTGGGTGCTGCACAGGTACATTTATAAATACAGAATAAGACTTCTTAAGTACAGATAAAACACAAGGTTTAAAGTCAAGGATTCACTGTTTCAACTTTGAATTAAGTACTAACAGGACTTTGGTTGGAAACTCTTATAGACCACAGTCTATTTTTTATGTAAACTGTTATATTTTAATATATTTATATTATTGAAACCACACTTACTGCAAGGTAAGCATGACTGAATGATAACAGCTTATCACTAAGAAATCAACTCATTCAATCGACATGCATTTCTGTTCTGAATTTAAAATAAAGTTAAGTTTTTTTCCAGTGCTGTTCTCAGAATCAGTTCTACAGCAAACTTACAAACATAATTTGTACTAATAATATTTTCTTCATTTTTGTTGTCCAGGGCATATATAAAACCTATGATACTGACGGCTCTGGTGTCATTGGTGCAGATGAGCTGCCTAACGCTTTCAGAGCTGCTGGTAAGATTTCTCTTTTCCTGATGATTTCCTTGAAAGCTTTTTGCATCCACTAAAGGTCCAGATGATTATTATTCACTTGTGGACCTCATGCTATTTGGGAATTCTTTATCTTCATTATTTTGTGTGGATCTTTCAGATCTGATGTGCAAAGAAAGGATGCACGATACGATCATTACCATCTCAGTATCTTCAGACATTGGCCCAATTTAATATTGATATCTGCCAATATCGAATTTTTTGCTGATGTTTACAAATGGTATATTGTCAGAATATACAAATGTACAATGAAGCTTCACCTTTTAATTATTATATAGGTATGTTTAAAAATCCAGAGTTTGTTTTAATTTTTCAAAAATTAAATGTCTTTCTTGTTTTACATGTTCCCCACACAAATACTGTCATATTTAAAGCAACAAGTCAGTTTTTGTAATGTGAAGACTTTCTGCTATTGATGACAAATATCAGTGTGTTTATGTAATTCATTACAAAATAGTAGCATATTTGCATATCTGCAGAAAATCCAATATTGTGCATCCCTAGAGAAAAGTATGTAAATAATTCAAATCTGAAGACTCATCCAGTTGAAAGAGTTAAGGAGCTGACAGTGAGAAGAAAATAGCGCACTTTCCTTTTATTTGTAGATTCTGAATGAAACATTTTGTAGACGACCTTAGAGTTTCCATGGATCCTTTAATGGCCTGGAAAATCTGCATTTCAGATGTGAGAGGTCCAACAGTATATTGGCAATTAAAGTACATAAAAATTGCAGTCTCTCTTTAATAAATCAAATCAAATCAAATCAAACTTTATTTATAAAGCACTTTTCATACATTAAAAATGCAGCACAAAGTGCTATACATGTTAAAAACAGTCCCCCACCCCCCCCCCACCCCACCCCACACAATGCTCAAGTATACTCAGATTTCTCTCATATCTAGCGTAAATTCAAAAGTACCTCATCGGGTGAAAAGCTTGAAGCAGGGATTTTCTGAACTATAGTCTAACCATTGTTAGGCTGCCTCCTGAAGAAATGAAAAGTGCACTATTCACAGACTTGCCACTTACTTTTTTAAGAAAAGTAAGATGTAATTTCCCTACACTCATCTCAAAATGCCCCCAAAAAAAAAAAAAAAAATTTATATAAATGGATTAATACTGTTAATCCTGAAGGAATTCAAGATACTAATTGTCTTCCACTAAGAACTTTTACTTATTCTTAAAAATTCTTAAAAATTAAAAATCTTTAACAGAAGAAATACAGAAAACCCAGCAATGAAAGCTTAAATCTCTTTGTTCACTTCAGCTTCTGCTGACTTTGCATTTTAGATCACAATTTCCTCTTTCAAACACTGGCTAATAAATAAACTGTTTGATCAATATCTCATCACCTCACCAGTACTTCAGCAGCTAATCAGATATTTTAACAGAGAGCTTTGTCTTTGGGCTGCTGCGTAAAGGGTTAATGTTTGGCTATCAAACAAGGGTTTGTGCACTTGTCTATAATAAGTTGTCAATTAATCAAGCTGTGCAGCCTGAGTGCATGAAAATAAAATCTGAAGAGGTTAATCTGCCCCTCTCTTCCTCAGGCTTCCCTCTAAATGACGAGCTGTTCCAGATGATAATTCGCAGATACAGCGATGAAAATGGAAACATGGATTTTGACAACTACATTGGCTGCCTCGTCAGACTGGACGCAATGTGCCGTAAGTTTTTGAAAGAAAAGATTAATTTGTGTTTTGTCATGTTTGTCTTTCATGGGAAGGGGGCCATGTGCAGGCATGCCCACAGTGTCATGCCTGCACAGAGGTGGTTAAAGTTGTTATTCCAGTGTTTTGGAGGAAAACGTTTTTATATATATGAAGATCTAATCAACATTAAAAATGTGTGCTTAAGCGGGTATGCACTGACATTCTGTGCAACTGAATAATTTGTGATGCACAACCAACAGGCACACTTAATCAGCCCACGCTCAATCAAGAAGTGATACCCTTGTGCAAAGGAAATTGGGCCTGAACGTTGCCGAATGTCAATAAAGTGTTATATTAAGTCTCCCACATACAGAAATTTGAGACATGTCTGCCTTGTATTAGCTGTTGTTCTTGCCTGGCTCAGAAATGCAAGCATGCAAAATTACTTTAGCTACACACCCACACAAGGTATCACCAGCAAATACAATGAGCAGATAAATCATAACAAATGTATCTGTTAATTGAAGCTCAGCATGATATTTCTTCTCATTCTCATGTCCTAAGATATAAGGGAAAATCACACAGGCATGAATGTTGTCACCATAGAAATTTCAGGTGCTGTCTGAGAGTGCAAAAAGGCAATAATGGCTCCCCTTGCCCCCATCTGTTGGTGGTTTTGCTCTCACTGTTTTTCGAACAGGTCAGTAAATGTGACCTGTTTGGAGCCATGATCTGCCATCGTGTTTCTTGCAATGCATGAAGATGGAACCGAAAACCAATTCCAGTTGACAGTACTTAAAAACAAGATTGAAAACATTTGTCTTAATGTGTAGCAATTCCCCTTACCTAGCAGTGCAGCTGGATCAGCCTGATATAATGTCTGTATTCAGACAGGTCCATTTTGCCAAGCTTCCATCTATTATGATTGTAAGCACCACGGCCTAATTAAGATCTTTTAGAGTAGGAAGAGGTGGGAGCTATGAGGGAGATGACAGCAGGAAGTTACTGCTCATGCAGAGATTAGCATAGATGCTAACAGCTTCAGTGGCAGTGTTATCAGATTTTGGCTGCGTTACTTTATTAGATGATTATTAGGAGGCATAATCTTGTTATTCTTAATTTTTTTCTTTGTGTAACTGTTCTTGTCATCTTGTTCTGTTTGCCTGTACACTAGCCTAATTTTAAGTACTAACCTGAACCTTGCAAGTTAATGAGTATTTCCACAACACCTTCCTGCAGATGATTCACAGTAAATCATAAGAAAGAAATGAACGGTGTATTCTCACTGAAACAGAAGGAGGCTCATATTTTGAAAAGGATGCAGATTGTGTTTTTATATACAGACTTGAATAAATGATGTGTGAAACAGATGTAAGTACAGAAAAAACATCCTGTTACCCTCTGTAGTTTAGGTAGATAAGGTCTCAGTCACAGTTGAGTAAAATAATCCTACTTTAAGGGATGCACAATGTTGAGATTTTTTCTGGTATATTAAATCTTTTATCTCTTACACCAATATTGCTGTATTTAACAAAAACTAACTTGTTTCTTTAAGTGTTACAGTATTTTTTTTTTAAGAGAACAGATGTTCCTTACAAACTAGACTGTTCCCAGCTAAAAGAAGCCGCTCCTGCGGGCGATGTTTACATCTGCTGTCCCTGTGGCAACGGACATGGAGGTGGTCTTTCGATAATTCACCTCAAGATGTTGAAAATCCTCCCTGTGTCCGTGCCTACATTCAGTTCTTTCGAATGTCTCATTTTTAAGCTGCCTGGACCCTCTCCCACTTTAATTGCTACTTTTTACTGACCCCCCAAACCCAGTGGTGGACGAAGTACTCAATGCCTGTACTCAAGTCAAAGTATAGATGCTCATGGTCCAGTACTACTCCAATACAAGTGAAAGTTGCTCAGTCATTTTTTTACTTAAGTTAAAGTACTGGAATACCTGCTTTTGAAAATACTCAAGTATTAAAAGTACATTTTCCCGTTGACCTTACAGTACGTAATGACTGAAACAATCTAAAGAATGCACTGACCTGCTTATAGATCATGTAGAATAAAGAGTTTCAAAATATGCTACAAAGCCCATGGAAAAGTATACTGAAACACTAATGAATCAACAAAAGGACAACCATTGCCATTTTCTTTTTTTTTATTTAACTCTGCTAATATTATAAGCATTAACTTAAATGTGTAAAAGCGTGTATATCCATCATTTCTGTTCGGCGAAATGCTGCCAAATGTCATTAAAATGCCAACTAACTTACTAATGTTAGAGACCATCACATTAAACTGCAACTACTACAAGCGCATACTGTCTAATATTTATCTTAAAGTAAACAAATGTTTACACCATTTTACCTTACTTCCACATGCTTTCTCAGGTTGGACGGCGAGTTTTTGTAGGCGGTGATGAAGTTTGCGCGCGGCTAACAGAGCACACATTTGAACTGAAAAAATCATTCTTCATTTCGACCACCTCAAACATGGACTTCAGATATGGCCATGGGTGCTCTGGTGTGGTATTCTCGTCTTTATCTGCCATAGTAGCCATCATTACAGCCAAGACGAACCGTAACCACCAACGTTAGCTCAACCTTTACCTGCCCGATCGCAGTAGCGCATGCGCGTCTTCTTCTT
Organism: Scarus forsteni; assembly: GCA_036419115.1. Classification (NCBI taxonomy): domain Eukaryota; kingdom Metazoa; phylum Chordata; class Actinopteri; order Labriformes; family Labridae; genus Scarus; species Scarus forsteni. The sequence goes on from JAZDUH010000388.1 coordinate 1,197,205, forward strand.
CTTTGTTCTTAAATGGCGGTTGGCAAACCAACTCAAAAGTGCATTACCACCACCAACTGGACTGGAGTATGGAACAGGATGCACGGAGTATAGATAACACCACTTGAGCAAATCACATTTTAGAAGAGATTTTAGAATAAATTTCATCCGCTGACTTCATACCTGTACCTAAAAGTAATGAGTAACAAGGCCATTTATAGAAATGTAGTGGAGTTAAAAGTAGAATTTTGCCTTTTAAATGTAGTGAAGTAAAAGTCATAAGTTCCAAAAAGAAAAAAAAACTCAAGTAAAGTACAGATACTTAAAAAATGTACTTAAGTACAGTACTCAAGTAAATCTACTTTGTTACTGTCCACCCCTGCCCAAACCACGCAGGGACTTTCTAATGATTTTTCGACCCTCCTCACCCATCTGTCTGCCCTCTCATCAAATGTCATTCTGCTGGGAGACTTCAATATACACATAGACAATGCTAATCTGCCCCTCACCAGAGACTTTTTATCATATTTGGACAGTTTCGGTTTTCTTCAATTAACAAACTTACATTTTCTGGATTAAGTCTGCTGCTCTGGCCTCACCCCCTCCAACTGCACCTCCGATGAACTCCCTGTCACAGATCACTTCCTCCTCAATTCAGCACCTCACTCTCCCTCTCCACCATCAAGTCCCCAGGTCTCATTTTGTTCAGGAATATAAAGGACATTAACTCCGATACTCTCTACACCAACACAGACTCCATCAACCTCCTCAACTTCCTTGCCCCAGTCAAAACCCATTGTGTCTTCTTCTTCTCATCTGCCCCCTGGTTTACACCTGAGCTCCAATCATTGAAAGCCAGGGGTAGACAACTTGAACGCCTCTATAAAAAACTGGTCCCACCATCCACAAGGACATGTACAATAATCATTTGCTGCTATACAAGGACTCAATTGACAAATCAACAATATCCACCAGCACCTATGCTTGACCGGACCACCACTCTCCCCACCACCCCCTCTCCGCCACTCTTAGTATTTTTTCAGTTTTCATCTCTCCGCTCTGTCTGAAATCTCCGAACTCATTCTAAATTCTAAGCCCTCTAAGTGCCAGCTCAATCCCCTCCCCACTACCCTGATCAAATCCTCTCTCTCCTCTCTAATCCCTCTCATATCCGCCATTATTTACTCCTTACTCTCTACCAGTATTGTTTCCCCAGCTTTTAAATCTGCAGACGTTAGTCCCATTCCTAAGATACCTGGTTCAGATCCCAATGCCTTCATTAACCTCTGCCCCATTTCTTACTTCCCATTCATCTCCAAAATTCTCGAAATAATAGTTGCCAGCCAACTCCACTCCCACCTTACTCAGTCGACTCTCCGCCATTGGCATTACCCACACTCCCCTCAGCTAGTTCCACTCCTATCTCAAAGGCCTCCCTCAGTTCATACAGTTACAGTCCTTCAAGTCAGACCCCTCCCCAGTCGCTACAGGTGTACATATTTTCCACAAATTCGGTATCCATTTCCACTGCTTCATAGATGACACCCAGCTCTACCTTTTGTGCAATACCAATTCCATACTCCCACCCCTCTCCCTCATCTCCTGCCTATCTGAAATAAAATCCTGGGTCACCTCCAATTTTCCTTAAATTAAACAGTGACAAACAGAACTCCTTTTAATTAGCACTAAGTCCACACTCTCCAAAGTTGACAGCTTCTCCCACTCCATTGACAGCTCCTCAGTTTCCCCTCCCCTCAGGTTAAGAGTCTGGGTGTCATCCTCAACAGCACACTCTCCTTTCAGTCTCATATCAATAGCATCACCAGGTCAAGCTTACTTCCACCTCCATAATATCAACCGCCTCCACCTCCTCACCTCTCAAAGCACCTCTAGTCTTGTCAACAGCCTCATCACCTCCCGTTTAGATTACTGTAACACTCTCCTCTTAGGCCTTCCCCAGAAGTCCCTCAATAAATTCCAACTGGTCCAGAACTCAGCTGCTCGCATCGTCACCAGAACCCCCTCCCACCATCACATCACCCACATCCTGCAGCAGCTCTACTGGCTTCCGGTCAAGCATAGGATAGAATTCAAACTGCTCCTGTATACCTTTAAAGCTGTGGTCTACGATTTGAAACCGCAGCCTGCGCCCCCTTCCCTCACCTCTCCCCTCCGTGTTCCAAGATCCCGCCCCCAGCTCGTGTCGCCTCGCCTCTTAACAAGCCCCCTCGGACAGAGCTACGAGCGACTAGCATAATATATCAGCAGCAAACTCAATCAAAAACAGCTCAGCTCAACTGAAAGTATCAAACACGACAGTCATCCCCCTTGTAACACACAGCAGTAGCCATTTCAATTGGACCGGCGGCAATGCGGGTCTGGCGCCGCCAGAGCGGAGCCGATTGTGGGGGAGGATTTATCTTTCTCGGCCTGTCCTCCCAGCTCAGCTTACAATGCTAACGATTAGCGGCTAACAGGCTAACCCGCTCCGCTACAAGTCATTAGCCAGGACAGGCACAGACTAACCAGAGTTATTCAGCAGACATCTCACACTGTAGTAAACAAAGCCACTCCTGATCAACCAGGGGCGAAACGGCCGATGCTGAAGGTCTGACGGCCAACTGAGGTCAATCATTAGCCGTTAGCCCGCTAACAGGCCTCAACTCGCGGGCAGAGCTCCGTTGGGCCCCGCGGGAGAGGGAAGCGGCTTCCTGGTTTCGGCGCTAGGCTTTTCCGGCTAGTTCAGTAGCTAACGCTGCTAGCTGCTCACCGGAGGTAGAGGGGAGGAGGCGGGACCATGGGCATGACGCTGCGTAGTGAGGGAGACAGGGGATTGGATGGACTCACGGACCAACCCACGGACCAATTGAACCTTACAGGCTTCTAGGTTTGATTGGTCAGCTAGTATGCAGCTTTGCAGCGGATATACTGAATGGATTTTTTTCGTTCTTTTTGGTCTTTATACTGTGTAGATGGGACCATAGGACCATAACAGCCTTATAAACAGTGTTATTAAGATGTACAAAGCTTCCAAATCGTAGACCATAGCTTTAAGGCCATCCAAAACCTCGCCTCTCCATATCTGTCTGACCTCCTCCACATCGCCACTCCTGCCCGCTCCCTCAGATCCTCCTTCACTTACCTTACTGTGTCCTCTGCCCACCTCAACATCATGGGGAGCAGGGCCTTCAGGTGCTCTGCTATACATATATATATATATATATATATATATACAGTCATGGAAAAAATTATTAGACCACCCTTGTTTTCTTCAATTTCTTGTTCATTCTAATATCTGGTACCACTAAACGTATAATACAATGAACACAACAAAAAAGGCAGCTGGTCACATAACACTTTATGTCCTATTTGACATTCTTAAGCTTAATTGATTCCCAGGGTATATAAGAGGCCATTTCATGTCACAAGCAGCACTGCACATGCAAAGGCCTAGAGTGGTTTCCTGCTTACATTCAAGCCGTAGCACAACTCAGAAGTTGTCAGCTCTCACATAATGCCTAAAACAAAAGAATTATGTGAAGCCACAAAGGCAGCCATCTTGGCACTGCTGGAAATTGGCATGAGTGAGAGACAGGTAGCGAAAAAACTGAAGATCTCCAAGACAGCCGTTCATTACAACAAAAAAAAACAAGCTGAACATGGCACTACCAAATTGCTACCTGGCCGTGGCAGGAAAGCGTCTTTCTACCCAACGAGATGACCCTGCACTCATCCGTTCCTGTGTCAGGAATCGTCGTCAGACCTCCAGGGACCTTAACATTGAGTGGGCACTGTCGAGAAATGTGACTTGTTCAGCAAGGACAGTTTGAAACCGAGTTGTTGAAGCTGGTTTGAAGTCACACAGAGCACGCAGAAGCCCTTCATCAATGAAAGGCAGAGGAAGGCCCGGTTACTCTTTGCTCGAGACCACAAGGATTGGACTGTTGATGATTGGGCTAAGGTTCTCTTCAGTGATGAATCCAATTTTGAATTGATGCCCACTCCAGCCAACTTACTGGTTAGGAGGAAGCCTGGAGAAGCTTACAACCCAGACTGTCTTGCCCCTACAGTAAAACATGGGGGTGGATCAGTCATGATCTGGGGTTGTTTCAGTCTGAGTGGAACAGGGCAAATGCAATTGTGTGAAGGCCGAACGAACCTGGGCATGTACAGGACTACCCTTGAAAACAGTCTTCTTCCATCAGCTGGAAAACTCTTTCCTGCCTCGAATGACTGGATTTTCCATCAAGACAATGCCCCTTGCCACACGGCAAGGTCAGTTAAAGCCTGGATGGAGAACCACAACATTCGCACCATGCCTTGGCCTGCTCAATCACCAGATCTTAATCCAATTGAAAACCTGTGGAAAATCATCAAACTCAAAATGGAGAACCACAAGCCCAAAAACAAAGAAAATTTGTTTGAATTTGTCCAACAGGAATGGGCTGCTGTGACAGCAGAACAATGTCAGAAGCTGGTGGAGAGCATGCCAAGACGCATGGCTGCAGTCATCAAAAACAATGGTTATGCAATCAAGTATTAACTCTTGTGTGTATCATGTGTTTAAAGCAAACAGAAAAGAAAACATGGAATGCTTAAAAGTAGTGTTTTTGGCGGTATAATGCCATAGCTATTGATGTAAGAATTTAAGTAATTTTGGTTATTATCAAGAAAACCATGGAAAATGAATAGTTCTTGGTTCTTAAATTAAACTCTCATGAGCTATTTTTGTTGTTATCATTATAATTGTCCAAACAAATGTACCTTTAGTTGAGCCAGGCATTAAAATTAACAAGAAATTGAAGAAAACAAGGGTGGTCTAATAATTTTTTCCATGACTGTATATATATATATATATATATATATATATATATATATATAGATATAGATATACATATATATATATACACACACACACACATATATATCTATATCTATATCTATATCTATATATATATATATATATATATATATATATATATATGTATATAAATATATTGTACAGATAATAAAATAATCCAAAGCATTTCTTCAAGCAGGCTTCACCATCACGGCTCTAGTTAGAAGTGAGATGTTCCACATGACCTTTACCCCTTATCCTCACTAACATAACCTCATAGGACGTGGTCTCACTCATTAAAATTTTCCACTCCTGGAGTATTGGACATGTAGGTGATTTCCAGTGCCTTAGTATGATTCTGGCAGCTGAAGTCAGCCCCACGATCAGAACAGAAAGTATATTTTTTGTTAGGGTTGGGATTTCTGATATATCCCCCAAAAGTCACAAATGCGGTGATAATGGCAAGGCTGCTCCCACCCATGCCTCCAAATATTTCAGCACATTGTGCCAGAAGGACTCAACCATGGAGCATTCCCAGATGAGATGCAAAAAGGTTCCCATTTCTCTTTTACACTTCCAACATGAACTACTAGTTGTAAGCCCTACTTTAAAGAACCTACCAGGTGTCCAATAATACCGGTGCAGAATCTTGTATTGGATAAATTTCTCTCTAGCGTCTTTGACATACTCGCCACTTTGGGCTATGATTTGACTCCATCTATCCTCACTAATTTCAAAGTTAAGGTCTTTCTGCCAGATTATTCTTTAATTATTACAACTGCTACTAATCAAATAAACCGAGTTTTTATAAAATGTTGACGCCCTGTGGTTAGACAGGTGATTTAGATAGGCAATAATCGGGTTGGCTAGTCTCTGTGACTGAAAATTTTTACTTATGCAATGTCTAATTTGGAAATATTTCCAAAAATCCCCTTTTTCCTACAACCATTAATATTCCAGGAAACTACCTTAACAAAAGCACTATTAGCCATTCACATAAGAAAATGAAATAGAAAGAAAATATTGGCATACATATTGTCCCTTGTCATCTGACCATCCCAGTTGAAAAACTTGAATTATAACCTTTGTACCACTGAGCATTAATAGAAAACATCTTATTTCAGTTTTAACATAAATTAACAGGACCAAACTGGTCAGCCAAAACTTTCCCCTCACAGCAGAGGGGAGAAAAAACAAAAAACAAATAACCGTCCAGCTACCAGCTGGAGATTTCTCTCTCAGTAAATCAAGGATCATAAAATAAACAAAACTTAACTTAGGTCGTGGTGTGTCCGAGATGCCCACTAGGTCATCGCCTGACTGCTACTTAAAGCTATCCAGCTCCATCACACCTCACTCAGTCTCCTTACCCACGGTGGATATGTCACAGTTTATTCTCCGTCAGTGATTTGCTGCTTGATAAACTTAACAGCCTCTGTTGCAGTGTCGATTTTCTTATTCTTCCCCTTCCACGTGAACTGGAGTGATGCAGGAAAAGCTAGTCGAAACCTCACATTATTGTCGCGCAGTAGTTGCTTCGCAGAGGCAAAAGTTTTCCTCCTCTCTGCCAGCTCCTTCGTCATGTCTGGAAACAAGGAGATGTTGCATCCATTCCAAGCCGCACCTCCTTTCTCCCTCGCAGCCCGTAAGACTTTATCCCTCACGGATGAGCGCAGGAACCTTATCATCACCAGTCTCGGAGGCTGGCCATCCGCCGGGTGCGATCTGGGAGAGCGGTGCACTCTCTCCATTTCGAATTCGTTTTCAATCTCCATGTTCAGGCCCTCCGACAAAACTTTTTCAACGCATGCACTCAGGTTACTGCCCTCAATGTCCTCCTTTAAGCCCAACAGTCAGACATTATTTGTTTTTCCAAATCTTCCACCTGGCTCAACAAAGTTTCTATGCGCTTGATCTACGGCTCGGGGCTGTTCAGTAGGGGTGCAACGGTTTACGGTTTAAAACCAAACCGTACGGTTCGCCCTGCACGGCTCAATTCGCCTTTATGAAGCGCACTTTTTCGATTTTGTAATTAATTCATTTCTAACAGCTAGGAGACTAAAAGCTTTGTTTTGTCATCTGTTGTGATGTTTCTTAGTTTGTCTGAGAGCAGATCAGACAGGAGCAGACTGTTCTCTGACTGACGCTGTCTCATAGGAACATACAGTGCGCAAATACGCACAGATGAGATGGACAGCGGTATCATCAGTGTCCCCACGTCCTGTAAACTTGTCATTTTAGTCTGATTAATCCATTCAAAAAGTCGGCGCAGTGTTAATAAACTGAGTTTATCAGATATCATAATACAAACATATGATTCATTCACGTTTATTGTTTATTGTGTGTGTAATAGAGATGCCAGTTTTCTCATCACTCCTCCTTTTATGCATTGTTTAATCATGCTTGTAGCTGGAAAAACAATTAAAACTCTATTGTAGGACAAAAAATGCATAAACTTTTTAATAATCATGTCTATATTAACCTCTGATTATGTTCTGTTCATGTATAGTGTATACCATGTACAATACATAGTAAATTGTATTTCAGTAGTCAGTCACTACACTAGCCAGGGAGCTAAGAGGCACTCTAACAGTTTAAAATGTTTACATTTGAAGTGTATAATTGTCATAATACTTTATTTAAGCCAAGTAATAGTTAAGACTAAGAGGCATTGTCATAATATAGTTTTCTTAAAAGCAAAATAAAGGGAGTCTTTTGGAAAGTCAAACTTCTTGTTTTTTTTTTATGCAAAACACGAACCGAAACTGAACCAAAACCATGATCCCAAAACCGAGATACAAACCGAACCGTGGGCTAACTGAACCGTTGCACCCCTACTGTTCAGTAACTGTTGTGTAGAATCCTCTAAGTCTGAGATTCGCCCCTCCGCCTCCGTCAGTCGTTCTTGTTTGGCTTTCACCACATTTTTCAGCTCCTCAGTAGTCCCCTTTATGGTTGACACGTCCGACGCCACAGTTTGGAGCGTCGAGCCCATTTTACTCACTTCTGCGAGGATTTTTTCCAAGCTAGCAGTCTGTGTGGATTCCTGCTTTGGGCTAGCATCGCCAGGTTCGGTAGCAGCTGCTCCCTTTCCCCGTGAAGGTTTAAAATACTTCTAAGAAGAAGAAGACATCTTCTTTTACATGAACACTTCCAACAAGCAGAGGTTGATACCGAAGTACTTAATAATAAAGTATTGAGGAGAGATGATGAATTATTTTGGATTAATGTCCACGGAGTTCAGGACAGCTTCAGTTAAGCAGCCATCTCTCTCGTCCGTCCCACGTGACTCCCCAGACATCCGAAACCTGGACTCTTTGTCCCTGTTTAAATCAGACTCAAAACCCACCTGTTCAGGACTGCATACTCTTTGCCATGACTTTGCCATTCTCATCCATCATTGTCTGTTGTGTTTAGCTGATTTTATAGTTGTATTGTTTTGTTGATTTTATAGTTGTTTTTGTACTGCGTCCTTGAGTGTCTTGAAAGGTGCTTTTAAATAAAATGTATTACTATTAGATGTATAACAAGAAAAAACAGCATTTATCTCTCGCAAGAATGAAACTCATAATTTTAAAATGTGCCCATGCAGTGATGAGAAGTTACATCAATATTGTATCTTTGTGTAATGTACAGATATTACAGCTAGTATACGACCAATATGTGTGGCCAATACAGCAAAAACTGCAAAAATTTCAATGGCGCCAGAAACCAATTAAAAAAAAAAGTTCTACCTATCTTTGTAAGTGTTGTAGGATCTTCTTATAAATGTTTTTTTTTTATTATTTTAAGGACCCCTTGAAATTACACCATGGACCACGAGGGGTTTATGGACCCCTGATCTAAATGGTTAAAATCTTTAACATAGCATGTACAATCATTTATGCCACTGATCCCTGCTGGGTTTTGTACCTCATAAACCTAGTTTTATGTGATATAATAAAGTTGTAAACTTGCATTTATAAGTTAGGGGTGCAGTGACAGACAAATACACATGCGTAGTATAACTCACTGTAACTCTGGATCAGAGTGAGTCATGGACTTGTTTCTTAAGAAACAGACATTCATGAGGACTCAATGCTTTTATCAGCTCATAAACAATGACATTTAGGAACCCAGTCAGAGTGGAGGAGGATGCTGTAAAAATAGTGTTAATGTTGTGCTGACGTGTTTTAACCCTATGCCATCAGTCCTAGCTGATCTGATGTTTGTATTAATAATTAATGAGTTCTTCTGTCTGAATTGTCTCAGAGCACAGATGAAAGAGAGCATGAGATCAAGGTTTAAAAGTGAATTCATGTCTTGTTATACTTTATTGATCATCATAGTTGTGATTAGGGCTGTAAAGTCCAAGTCGACTGGTCGACTAATCGGTCGATGCGTGCTCAGTCGACCCATAATTCTGATTGGTCGACCAAATATGTCAGTTTATTTTTTCCCCAGCAGTTCATTTCATCAGGATAAACGTATCAAGTGAAATGGGAGTGTTTTCTGAGCACCTTCATCATGTCTCAGAACACCATTTTAATGTATTTATCGTTCATTTCAATATTTTTGTTTAAGAACATTTCAATATTCTAGTCTAATAATCGCGTATTCGTTTTATAGCTGCATGCGCTCTGCCCGCGCTGCAGCAGCGGGATCCCTCACCCTCACGCTGGATTTTATGCCTCATATAAACACCCAAATGCAAAAACTACATCACAGAAGAAATTGACTATTTTATTTCTGAGGGTATGAGGCCCATTGGTGTCGTGGAAGGCCAAGAAAAACATTGGAACCTGGATATTCAGTGCCAGCGGGCCAGACAATTACGCACGCCCTCACGGCAAAATACGAGGGAGTAAAAAGAGAAAGTTTCCGAGTTAATAGATAAAGATAACAGATGTGTACGTCTCTTCAAATGAACCCCTATATGAGAGTGACTGCCCATTTCATTGATGAAGACTGGAAAGGAAAGAGTCTTGTGTTGAGAGAATAAAAGGAGGTGCGCACACAGGAAGGACCATCGCTGCGCGACTATGAAGTTGGCGATGGCTTCAAAGTTCCAGCCGGAAAAGTGTCTGTTGTAGTGAACAACGTGGTTAATATGAAACTCTGTGTGGGAACACTAAAATAGTCCCATGAATTTCCAGCTTCCAATGTTTTTCTGGATATTCAGTGCCAGCGGGCCTCACAATTACGCATGCACTAACGGCAAAATACGCGGAAGAAAAAAAGAAAAAGCTCTCAAGTTAATAGATAAAGATAACAGATGTGTGTGTCCCTTCGAATGTAGTCCTATATGACAGTGACTGCCCATATTATTGATAAAGACAATTGGTCGATTTTGGTCGACAAATTGCTGTGTTTTAGTTGACCAACAATTTCTTTGGTTGATTACAGCCCTAGTTGTGATAGAGGTAGAAGTCATCAGTTTAAAGTCTGCAGTCAAGCTACACAGACAGACATGCAAGGATCGGGTCATCCTTCAAAATAAAACACCACTGGTAGGCCTGTCACGATAACAAATTTTGCTGGATGATAATTGTCTCAAAAGTTATTGCCGATAAACAATATTATTGTCAATGTTATTTTGAAACATCGTTTTTTTTCATTAATGTAATTATAAGTCGTAATAAAGTGAGTACACCATATCAAAAGCAATGAACTTTGATTTCTTCAGAGTATTTAACTGTAATTGGAAGGTCAAGAGCTTTTCAATAAAAAAATAAACTATATAATAATAAATTAAACAAACAAAAATGAGGGAAAAAAGCAATGAAAATGAAATGGACTCTTTTATACAATTCCTGAATTGTTTGTGATATGTAGTTTCTCTCAGTCAATTCGTTCTGTCTGTCAGATGTTTGTAACATTTCTGGCTTTTCAACCGTATTGAGGGTTGCATTTCTTTTACAATGCAGCGAACGACACTGTCTGTGAGCGACTGAGCGTGCACCATTTAGCGCTGTTTTATCTATATTCACTTTGCCGACCAAACGCCTCAGTAAGCCTTGACTGTCGGGATGAAGGCTCCTGCTGCACCTCCCCTTCTTCGTCGTCCCTGCTTTCAAACAAAAGCCACACATCGGCTCGTCGGTGTTCATGGGCTCACACCTTGTTCATTATGTTTAAAACCAAAGTATTCCCACACTTGGGCTGTGGCATTCGGCTAAGGAACCATTGCTTTTGTGCCATCATTCATATGAGTTTTTGTTTCCACAAACGCTCGCTTCAGCTCACTCTGTGTGTACGCGCAAGCAGCCCCGCTTCCCCCTCAAAGATTCAATGAAAGACAGATGGATCACTAACCCTAACCTCGCTTATTCAGGAATAGAACCAACACGTCCAGGCATTGAGAAAGATGGACGGAGTGAACCATCTTCTGTTCCAGCCTTTTTGGTAGAACGAGAGGAAGGAAAAATACACGTCAATTTATCGAGGCGGGTAAACTTACCGAGGACTTTTTTATTTATCGTTTGGTTAATTGATTTGTTGATTATCAGGACCGGCCTAACCACTGGTTTGATTGTCAGAAAAGGGTGATTAAATGAATTCTCTGTGTTTCTCTGTGACCCTGCTGTAGAGATACTTTGCACATTTACTTTAAGAAACATGTGAGAGAGGAAAAAAGGATTCTGTTAAACATGTAAAGATAACTCCTGAATGCTAGCATGCAAATAATTCATCACAAGGTCACCATCATGAGGTCACAACTGTGACAGCCAAACAGATCAACCTAAATAAACTAAAAATAGTAAAATAAGTTAACTCGTTCAGAGTTAAATTCGAGTTAAAAGTTTGATTAAATCTACTGTAAATTTAGTCGACTACAATTGACTACAATCTGAATTGTAAAGTGTTAGGCATGTTTTACACTTTGATAAAATGAAGCATCTAGTAGCCCTTTATTGAATTTTAGTAAAATTTGTATGTATAAATCAACAGAAACAAATTTAACTTCTGTGTGAAATGCAGTCACCTTTACTTTGGGTACTTACTTTCAGAGCATCTCAGTTAAAATATCAGAATTGACATCAAACAGTGAACCTGCTCTACATGAATATATCAATTCAGAAAGAGAGTATCTATGATTGGATATATTCCTTACTTGTTCCTTCTTTCTACATGAAAAAATTAAGTCTGGATTAAGACTGTCAAAAAATTTAGTTTATTTTTTGTGTTGATGAAAATATCAGTTTAGTTTTAGTTTTTGTCCATGTGCACTTACTTAAGGATTACTGTCTAGTTTTCATCAGGGGAAGAAAAGGTTGAAGTGTTAATTTTTAAATTTATTAAGTAACATTAACACTACAGAACAAGAGCAACACTTAGGAATGTGCAGTAAATGTTGTGTTAAAGTTGTGTTTATGAGCTTAATCCGCATCCAGTCTTCAGCCCTGAAGTGTTTTTCTCCATCCATGTCATAAAACTGTGTGAATGTCTTTTTGTTAAATGTTCCTCTCTGATTCAGGTGCCTTCAAAACTCTGGATAAAGACAACAACGGGACTATCAAAGTCAACGTTCAGGAGGTAAATCAGTCTACATATCTTCATATTTCAGCTAAGATTATTATATTATGTCAATCACCGATGGGTGACTTTGGCTTCCCAGGCCACACGGAAATAATCCTCATTGCCAGATGACCAAACTTTTATCATTTGAAGGTTACTGAGGGGGACAAATGCGTATACAGCTACCTTATTAAAATATTTTATTTTGGGATTATTGTTTTGTAATGCTGTTAAAGCAAGTTTTAGCGGATTCTTTTTGTGAACTTCCATTATTTTGAAATTTTAAACTCAGAGCCTCCGCTGCAGCGGAGGCTCTGCAGCTGAGGCTCTGCAGCTGAGGCTCTGCAGTGGAGGCCGTTTCACGGCGCTATGAGAACTAGAGCCTTATTTAGCGGTGTTTTTGTGTGAAAGTAACACGCTGAAAATTCTCTAAATAAAGCGTGAATGCAGACCGATATCAGATTTTTTCGGTGGGAGTCCGTTTATTTGTGTTTTTGGTCAAGTAAAATATGGCCCCGTCTGAGTGCAGAGGAATCGGCAGACGAGCAGGACCGGAGCAGGGAGGGGGGGTTTGATGTGAGCGCCCTGGGCTTCTGATGCACAGAAACACTGCTGTAGGGGTAATTTCTGCCCTAAACCTTGTGATAGGACCCAAGTTGTTCCATCCCGGAATATCAATTTAAAGGAGCTGGAGGGCCACATGTGGCACCAATGCTGCCAGTTGCCCTCTCCTGATTTAACTGAAAGCCTCAGATGAAAGGAGGACCACCTATCTCTATAAACTTTATGTTCTTGTGTCTTTTCAGTGGCTGCAGCTGACCATGTACTCCTGAGTCATGCTGACTCATCTCCTGCTCATCATAGGGAACCACTTAGTTTATTGACACAGTACCAAATATTTCTACACCCCTTGTTATGTGGCCAACCCTCCTGTGAGTGCAGGTTTATTCTGAATGCCATGAATATCTGATAGTATGTTACGTAACACTTTAAAAAAGAACTGATTCTATATGACTGACCCAGAAACACCTGAATTTGCACCCACATGACTGAGACAGTTTAAGAATAAATGCCACCAAAGCTCTAAGCAAGCAGCTAACAATATTCATCTTCAGAGAGGTGCCTGTTTATTCAAGTGGAGTAAGATCCAGGTGTGAATTGTAAATGAAATTGCTTACAGAAGAAAGCATAAAGTTATTTTGAAAGTGCTAGCTTATGCGAATAAACATTTTAAATAGGAGGTGAGGGAGGGGCATGTTATTGGTATTGATTATTGATAAGTGCCTGTGTCCACTGTGTTTCTTTCTGTGCTAGTTGTGCTTATTTCAGCATTATCAGGAGGAAGTGTAAAATCACCACCAGCATTGCTCAGAGCAGTCTCAGTGAAAGAATGCTGACTCAACAATGTCTCGTCCCTCTCACCAACCAATTAAAATCTAGAAGGGGGGGCACTTGATGCTTGGTTTGTTAACAAAAATGGCAAAATGTCAATCTTTTAGAGGCAACAGTTTGGATCTAAAGCAGCAAAACAAACATTCACATTTTCCACCAAGAGGGCCACCATACTGTTTAACGTCTTCCTGTTCGAGTTGTTTGGTTCTGCTGGATCAATTGCCCATTTGCACAGGTGTGACAGCATGTGCTACAGCAAGTCTCCTGGGAGACAAACTTCCCCGTTGCCAGAGACATTTAAGGGATTTTGAGTCATTCTGCGCTGCAGATGGGTTAATTACGTTAAAAATTTTAATCAGATTAATGGTTATGATGGATTTATCAGTGCTAATGCATTACATTTAACAACCCTAGTTTAGTGATTGGATTTTTTTTTTTAATGGGACAGTATGCATTAATGAACATTTACATGTGGATGCATGGTATTATAGCCAAGCTGCTAATTTCCATCCCAGTTGCCAGTAGCAGGTTGGTGTCAACACAATAAACAAAACAAGCTTCAATCATAGGAATAAAACATGCAGAGCACATTAAAAGACAAGCAACAATATAAATGACATTCTGTTGAAAAGTAGTTGGGGGACTATGGACATCATACAATTAATTGTAAAGTGTTGGAGTGCTAACTAAAGTGCCATTGTGCTAAAGTACCAAATGCTAAAGTGCACTGTGCTAGACACATGCAGATGTGTGAGTAGATATTGCACTAAGAAAGCATACATAGATGTCTTGTGTAAGCACTGGTATAAAAAAAGCATACATAGATGTACTTATGTATGCAACAGTGGACAGTTTTTGAAGGTGCCTTAACATATTGAGCCTATTAGACATACATATAGATTAGACACTGTTATGATCCCAGCTGTGGTTTTCAAACAGCCATGCTCTGAGGTGTAGTACTAAGATTTTTTTTCTACAACAAAATCACAAAATCTTTTTAGACCCATGCAGGTCAAATGGAAAATTATAGCAACACAAAAATGAAATAAATGAATGAAGTACAACCTTCATTTTAGACTTAAAATTGGAAATAGATTTGTGTGGTCTATATGTCAGACATTACTGTTTATATTACTGTTTGTGTTTCTTACAGCATTTTTTTTTTTTGATTTAATCTTGAAATTGTTCAAAATTAAAAAATGAAATTACAGGGCTGCCAGTATGGTGCCAACAATCATACACACATACTATATTGAGGCTCTTGGATCAGGGCCCAGGTTCGAATGCGACTTGAGACCTAACCTCCTTACCAAGTTTATCCACTGTCTCTCCACTATCAATAAAGAGCATAAAGACTTGTAAGTATTAAAAGATATATATATATATATATATATATATATATATATATATATATATATATATATATATATATATATAAGGCGCTGAAGTTGCCTTGGAAAATTAAGCCCTTATAAAAAATCGACTGGAGCTGAGGTTGTGAGCACTGCCAGCACAGAAAAAACACTTTGTTGACACAGACCCTCAGAGTGCTGAATAAGAGAATGTTTCAATAATAGGAAGCTGTATGGTTTGGTGGAGGGATAGATAAATTGCGGTGAGTGATGAGTCACTATTTTCTATTCAATTTCCAGGAAATGCCTAAAATGATGCGGTAAATAACCTAAAAATGTCCCACAGTGATTATTGGGTTGGATAATCCTGATTGTCTGACAATCAGCTTAAAACAAAAGGACTGAAAAGTCAAATCAACTGTCAATCAGGAAGTTAAAGCAGGAAGACCCTAACTGGTTTAGAGGAGACCATATCAGGCAGATGTTTTGTCGTTGCAGCCTTTCATCAAAGTCAAGGTCAGAGTATTAACACTGGAAACAACAAATCGTTTCTGATGTGACCTGACAAGTGACTCTTACCAGGATACCCCACGACCCTGATTCAGTGAGACCGGCAGGTTAGATAAGGATATGATGACATCATTGATCGGGATCACAGCTACAGTCTGTCGGTAAGACAGTGGAAAATGTTGTTTTGAACAATCTGATGCGGGGACATTGTAAGAGAAAAAGAAGAAAGTATGTGTTATGACTTACAAATGAATAAATAAAACAATGATTTGTTAAATTTTAAGAAAACTGAAATGTTTTAGGACTTATGAAGAAAAGGGGTTACTTAACGGGTAACTGACCTCAAAAATGTGTAATTATTCAGTATAAAATCATCCTTTGCATGAGTGAAATTAGACCATATGAAGCTGTTTGCCTTGCTTTATGCCAATAGTTGAGTTCCTTATTAAATTATACTTTTTCCTCAGACTGAGTGATCTAGATCTCGACTTTGAAGAGATCTTGTGTGAATATTCAACTATTCAGAAGAAAACAGCAGAATGATTTGGATAAAGTAGTTTAGTTTTTCTACTAAATGGCTGTTGAAAGATGAAATTCCTGAGTTTATTTGGATAAAATGAAAGACTTCTTAAGCTCAGTTTGGTTTTCGTAAGGCCGGTAGATCAACAAATTAAAGCAAATGTTCTGTTTTTAAGGAATCTTTTGTACTTTCTCAAGTTTTATCCTGATTTGTTGAACTAACTGCGTGCATTCTGTGGCCTTCATCTGATAGGAGGCTGTTTTATTTGCAGTAGAATTTAAACATTTTAAGTGTATCCATCAGTAAATTAGTGACATCTTGAACTGGAAAATTGTGATTTAGGTTTCTTGTATACCATGACTTTATGACCAATGAAATTCATGAAAAAATTACCCTTCTTTTTTTCTTAGAATGTCTCCATTGTGTTCATGTGTAGATCAAGACATCAGGTTAATAAAGTAATACAACAACTTAAAATTTGATGTCATCTGCTGGCGGTAACAGCAAGCCTGGTTCACACGTGGCTGTTAATAATCTGCCACTGTGGTTTATGTATGCCCTATGCTGCATCAAAGGAGTGTTAATGTTGGACAACTGAGCCAGTTTAGTCACGGGACAGCGACTTTTGAGTCAGACATGGACGAGGAAGTACACTTCTAATGTATCAGCATGCAGATTTACATCCTCTCAAGCATTGCAGAGCTACTGGCACATCCTGACAGCTCCATTTACATCCCTTTGTCTTTGCCGTAAACGTTGTCACACCAGTCAGAGCAGGAAAAACAAACACCTCTTTATGCTGAAGGAGTTGAGTGACCTCCACATGTCGGCTCATTAGCTTCAGAATGAGTAAGCAAACCAACCTGCTTTAAGGGAACACAGAGTCATAAACATGTCAGCTGTCCCAGTATAGCCCAAGCTAAGGTGCTTCAT
Source organism: Scarus forsteni (assembly GCA_036419115.1). Classification (NCBI taxonomy): domain Eukaryota; kingdom Metazoa; phylum Chordata; class Actinopteri; order Labriformes; family Labridae; genus Scarus; species Scarus forsteni. The sequence continues at coordinate 1,214,228 of JAZDUH010000388.1, forward strand.
GGGGAAATAACTGTGAGCCTTTTCCTCTCTGACCAGGGGAAGGTGTACTTCACACAGGCTGAGAGATAAGGGAGGGTGCATAAAGGATACCACTCCAGAGCCTTAAAAATAATGGAAGCTATCCATTAGCAAAGCTACATGTAGATCAGAGTTTTACTGTTTGTTCAGGCACAGGTGAATTCAGTGTTTGTGTTCTCATGTGTAACTCCTCTGACTGGGTGTTTCTTGTTCATATGACAGCCCACTATTTTGTTTACAATAAAAATATGAAAACGTTTTATTAACTTTTAAACTTGGGTACACCTGCAGATCATGATTAGATTGGACACTCCATTGTTTTGGAGGAGAGTTCCACTGTTGCGAAAGATAGACTGGATCTCAGTGACTCCTGTCATTTAATTTTTCATGCAGTTAAAAAGTCAAATATAAATAGCAAACTGTTTTTAAAGTGGCACATATGCTCAGTGAATTCAACTCCATGTCTTTACCTGATGAGTGATATTCACATCCCAGGAGAGTGTGTTAGCTGTGCAGGCTCATTTTGCTGTTTTATGCTAATTCAACCATAATGATCTCTGTGTCACTGATCATGTATTACTGTGTGCTTAATGCCATGCCTGCACCAGTAATTCCAGCACAATTTGTGAACACATATAATATATATGTCACTTATGCATGCAGCCAGTAATAAGTATGGAATTAGTAAAGGTTTTAATTATGTAGTTGTAGCTAAAGTTATGAAAGTGTTACTGAAAATACCTGGTCAAATAAAT